>VZDJ01000529.1:733910-754660 GCA_008694505.1 Cyanoderma ruficeps | reverse complement strand
CCTCCAGCCCGTTTTGTAGTCCTTTCATTTGCTGAGAAATGCTCAGAGGTCTCCCAGGAGAGTACAGCCACACAGTTTTTCTTTTCATCACTTTAAGATGTGCATTCCATCTGAGCCAGTTCCTCTGCTGCTGCCCACCCAGGGCTGGCTTGGATCATCCATTGGGATCAGTCTTTGCCAGGGAAGCAGTGGGTGCTGTTCCTCATGCCAGAGGTGCAGGAGGGCCCCTGTGAGCACCTTGCTGAGCTCTAGGGTTGTTGAGGCATCGACTCCTTTCTCCTCTGGAGTTCAGGGCAAAGAGTCTCCAGGGGTGACGCCTTTGTACAAATTCCTCCAAGTCGTGTTTTAGGTCAGCTTGGGAGTCCATAAAGAAGACAACTGAATGATTTCTCCTGCCAGTGTCCCCAAGACTGTGGGGGAAGACAAAGTTCTTCCCTTCAACACCCACCATTCCCCCCACCTGCCTCCTTTCCAAAATACACTCTGTTCACCCCTAGTCCTTCCTGCTCCAAAGCTCTATGGCAGCAATGTTTGGGTGAGAGCATATAGAGCTGACTTATGAGCCAGCAAAGGAAATAAACCATAGAGGACTTATGTTAAGCAGTTGGCTGTACTTTCCTATAAAGGAACTACAGCCCCTGGATGCAGGAAAACATGGCAGGAGGAGATGGATGTTCCATTACTATATGGTCAGGCTACAGACAATCAGGGAAAGTCCCAATTGAGATGTTGTACTGTGAAAAAAGCACCAGACCCTGGCATAAATTCGTCCAGTCCTGCCTCATGGGTGACAGCACAACTCTGTGATGCTCAGAGCATCCATATGGACATGTGGTGGGAACACAGGGACAAGAGAAGCAGGGAGCTGGGGAGGGTGGCAGCTTGTCCTGGACTGATTCACTGTGATCCCCATTTCCATGTACTCTGGTGTGTGGTAGGTGGCCTGGAAGGAATGAGGATGACCCAATCTATGCAAAATGAAGGTGGCACTGCTCAAACAAGTATGGATCAGTCCTGAGGTGCAGCGAAGTGGCACAACACCCTGCAACACTCCTCACTTCAGGGCATTGTGGATATGTCAGCGAGGGACTGGGGAGACAGTTATATAGAAAATAATAATGGATTAATAAATAGCACAACCACTCTGAGGCTTGGGAGATACTCAACAGCAGGAGCTGCCCAGCCAGGAGATGGTGCTGGGCTACGCTGTCCCCACCACCTCTGGCATGGGGTTCAGAAGAGCAAATGCTGCTGTGCCCCAGCTCAGCTAATCCCCAGGGCAGCTCTGCAGCCTCCCAGCCACTTACAGTGTCCAAACACAGACGGCTCAAGGTCACTGCTGGGGCTCAGGGCAGGGGGGATGGTGCCACAGCCCCATGCCCCAGCCCCTTCCAGCGCATGACAGTTTGTGCACTGCCAAACACCCTGAACCCCCAGCAGCCCCAGGATGCCCAACTTCAGCCACAGAGTTTATTGTTTAGTAGGAGCTCACCACACCAGCAAGCCAGGACAAGGGGGATGGTACATGAATACAGATGTGGAGGAGTTACACAGACAGATTTGTACAGCTTTTGTACAGAGGAGGAAAATGAATCAAATAACAAAATAGACATTAGCAGTCAAACTCTTTTTTTGTCTTTTTTTGTATCATACTAACAAAATCTGATAGCAAAAAAATGACTAAGCTACAAAATTGTAATTGTAATACATACCGTATGGGTAAAAGGTTATCATCCATTTATACATCTAGTATCATCTTTTTTTCTGGTAACTTACAGGAGACCTATAGGATCTTAGTGTATTAATAATTCCCTACAGATAGTGCTGAGCTGCTAAAGCTGCTGAATAATGGAGTACTGGAATTTTCATTAAGACTTTTACAGTGTCATTTGCATCATTTTGTTTAATGGAACCCTTATGCATCTCTACTGCAAGTCAGAGGAGTAGCTGGTGGGAGGCAGGAGCTGTAAGGCCTGGGCTGGCAGCTTGGCACCTGTCATTCCAAGAGCTGCAACACCCAGGCAGCTTGGTTCTGTCATTCCATGGAGTACCAGCATGGTGCTGCCCCTTGCTCCAGCTCTCTGGATGCTGCAGGAGGGATGAAGTTGACATTCCCACGCAAGACTGATTCTTTTCCCTTTGGTCTGGAGAGTTAGAGAAGAAATCACTTCATACTAAGTAGTCTCCATTCCAGACCAGAGGCTGTTTTTTCAGTGGATAAGGGCTCAGCTCTCAGCAGAAAAGCATCACTAACTGTCAGGGTAATGCCACTGGCTGTGGGGGCTGGCCCTTCCCTCGGGGCCCAGGGCTCCAGCAGCATTGTCCCCTCCTGCTCCCCACCCTGCACCACTGGTCTGGGACAGGATGCTCAGGACCCATCTGCAGATGGAAAACCAGCATGGCATTCTCAGGCTGGGAGAAAGGCTGGGGAAAGCACAGCCCTCCCTTACCAGCTCTTGGGGGTCGAGGTAAGAGCAAGGCTGAAGCCAAAGGGGATGTGAAGGCACAAACAGGAACCAGCCCGGATCAACAATAGGACAAGGGTGCACCACTGCCCCGGAACTCTCTCCCAGAGAACCAAGCCAGTAAGACCAAGTATCATGAAGCACTTTATACACCACCACACAGGTAAAAATAGCACTTAAACTTACAAATAAATAGAGGGGCTAGGGAATCTCCCCCTTGTCCTTTCCAAGTATGTCCCTAGTGTGGTCTCTAACCACCTCAGATGGGCAGCTGGTGCCCTGGGGAAGCCTGTGCTAATTTTGGAGAGGGAGAAAGTGAGTGAGTCCAAC
This sequence comes from Cyanoderma ruficeps, assembly GCA_008694505.1. Lineage (NCBI taxonomy): Eukaryota > Metazoa > Chordata > Aves > Passeriformes > Timaliidae > Cyanoderma > Cyanoderma ruficeps. The sequence goes on along the minus strand of VZDJ01000529.1, from coordinate 751,865 downwards.
CCCTCCTGGCCCCTTACACAGGGTTGAGCTGAAGCCCACATGAGCACACAACAGCATATCCTGTTGGCATTGTGGATTATCCTATTTGGGAGCAGCTCCCATGGACCTGCACCCCAATGGGTGAGGGGCTTCAACCCTCAGCCCTGCAACACAGTGACCACACACCCTGCACAGAGAGCCAAGCAGTGCCAACATCTCCTGGCTGATCCTCAGGGACCAGCACAGACATTTACAGTCAGAGAAGACCATCAGCACTAACTTTGAACCTGCTCTGAGTCTATCTGTTCCTGTTCTGCATTGTCTCCCAAGCTGAATGGGAAAAACCACAGGTCTGAGCTGCTCGCAGCAGATGGTCCCTGGGAAGAGGCAGAAGCCAGAGACTCTTCCAGCCTGACAACTTCGGATCTGATCAACAGAACCAAATACATGGTCCCCATAAGCACTCCCAGGAGATCCCACTCTGTACAGAGCCAAAGGGAGGTGGAAAACACAGATATCTCTGCAGTAGCTGAAGGCAGCTGGTCACAAGTCACTCAAAGACCCATAATGGAAAATAAGTTACAAACCAGAATGGGGCCTCCCTCTTGCAGGTACCCAGGAAGCCCAGGGAAGCCCAGGGGGTCTGCAGACATGACTTCAGAGACCATCCTGCCAACAGGAATATTCTGGGAAACATCAGCCCTAAATTCTTAAAAATAGCAGCGAGGTATTCACTGTTGAGGGCTGTAACAAACAAAACTCTCTCTGGGACGTTCCAAATTCACTTACGAGACCAGTCCCACAATCCCTTGGGAAACTCCCAGAGCTAGGCAGAGATGTGACCATCTTCCTGGTGATCAGTAAGAGCTGAAGAAACACTTTTACAAGGCAGGATGGAATCCTACATGAATTATTTCCAGCCAGTTTGATCCCACACTCTGCCTCTTGCTACCATGTGCAGATTTCTGCTGTGACTTAGGACCTGCTTTACTTCCCTGAAGCCCCTTTCCTCTCCCTTCCTCCTCTGAAGGACAGGACATCACCAATCCTGCATCAGGTGAGGGGGGTCAAGTATTCAATATCATCCTCCTCATGGCAAGATTTCAGCCATGAAACTCAAGTCTTTCCCAGGCTGCTTCTGGCTGTCCATCCTTCAAAGCAGCAGGAATCTGGCAACCCACTAAGAAGAAGTGACACAAGTTTGTGTGAAATCAGGGCAAAAAGCAACGGAGCTGATGTGCCATCATGTTCACCTGCTGGGGGTCTGGCTCAGATCTCCTCGCCCATCTTGTCCTTTCACAGATGCCCCATCATAGCACAAGAACTCATGAAGGCTGGGGGAGTTGGGCACTGACTGGGAGAAGCCTGGGAAAATATTGCTGTGATTGTTCCCTGTGCTACTGAACAGTGAACCTGAGCTGGGCTCTTTTCACACTTTTAAGAGCATTTTGTCACCTTTCTCTGCTCTAATATTGCTTGGGAGCTGTGGTGCAAAGTTAGAGTAAAGCCTTGGGAAGAAGGAACAAGATCCTCTGCTGGTACAGACACAAGAGCTGTGTGGGCTCTGGTCTTAGACTGCCTCTGCTCCAAATACACTCAGGTCATGCACAGAGGATTGCTGAAGCCATCAAAGTCAGGCTCACAGAAGCAGCTTCACCTCATTCATCCCGGGTACCAGGGGGATGGGCATCACACTGAAGAGCCAAGGACAGCTCTGGAAAGCACCAGGCAATCCACAGTTAGTGTTCAATTAAACAGGCAAGGAGGGAACCATTTGCTCAATGCATCTGCCCTGCACTGACTGCCCCCAGCATGGAGCTCCAAGACCAGGATGCTGAGATCCAGCATCTGTGGAGTCCTGAGTTCAAAACAGACCTGATGAACCCCCAGGAGTGAGGGGGACCAAGCTGGACAGCTGGCTACGGCACAGGACTCCAGCAGGCCTGCTCAGAGATCTCACTGCAGGAAGAAAGGCCAACTACACCCAGGTAAGGTGGGCCTGACCCCAAACTTGGAGCCACCACAGCTTCTTCCTCAAATGGCAGGGGAGAAGAAACAAAATAAATATCCCTCTGAAACTGGATTATTTCACATGACATGCTATAATACAAGAACTAAGTGCAGCCTCTGCTCTAAAACAGTGATGTCTTCCACAAAGGGAGGAGGGGAACACATCCCCAAACCTCACACCATCAGCCCAGCAGGTTTCACTCACTTGTGCAGGTCCTCAGGACACCAGGGTGTGTGGGAGGGAAGGGACAGATCCTGTGGGAAGGGTGCAGCCTATGGGTACATGCATTGAACACCAGAGGCAAATCCCTTTGCAGCTCCTGTGGGGTTACTGGGGCCTGCTGACACTTCAGCCACAGGTCAGGGCAGCTGTCATCCAAACCATGTCAGCTGGTGGGACAAGGGCAGCTCAAACAATACAAATTCCACTGTCAAAACCAATATAAGTAAGAAACCAAACCCAGAAAGGTCTTTCTGCTCCCTCCTGGAACAATGGCTGTCTTGGAAAACTGGACTCTGGGATTGTCCTGATTACATCAGTTAGTACATTATAAACATTGTCCTATTTTAAAGTGAAAATACTGTGTGTGGTCTTTTGGAGGTGCTAAAGCCAGATGTGGTGTTGTTTTTCCTGACTGTGCAGAGAAGCTGATACTGGTGTGAAATGATCCTTTTCACCTCTTCTCTATCAGAGCTTCTCCTAGAAGAAAACAGATCTTGTTAGGCAAAATGAGGACAGGCACAGAGACTTTTTTTTTTGGAAGAGGCATGGAGTAGAATGACCACTGCTTTGCCCAGTATGGGTAGATGAAGTCTGCTGTGGGAGGCCAGGACAGCATGTCCCACAAATGCCACCCACGTAAAGGGGACAGCAGAGGTCTGAGGCTGAGCAGGTTCTAGCAGGGGCTGCCAGGAGAAAAGTCACACAGCACTGACCCAGGAGACTGTGGGGAAACTCTCTCTGCACTGCACCTCGGTGTGCCCCTCACCACCACCTTCCTCATGGCTTCAAGGGGGTTCTAGTGAGGTTCCCACCACACTTGGGAACTGCAGTTGTGTAAAGCCTCTTGCTTTTGCTGTGGGAATGATGCAGTCAAGCTGTGCTGACAGAACTACCCCCATCCAAGTGCTGTCCCCACTACAGCGGGCAAGAAACCACACAAAGCAGATACTGTTTCAAACAACGTTCTGCTCATAACTTACCTCTTGCTTGTGGGATTTATCCTGCTGGTGAATCCCGTTAGCAGACCCAGAATTTCCAACAGTCTGCAGTGGAAAACAGACAACACTTTCTGAAGAGGGACACAGATCCTGGTGGGTTTGCTTACAAGCACTGAAATTTGGCAAGACTGCCCTGTCCTTCCTTAGCTGTTCACCCCACACAAGGAACAAAAATGGGATGCAAAAACCCCACCCCACTTCTGGCAAGAATCTTCCAGCCCTCTGCACCCTGGCTCAATCCCCACGTGCCAGACTGCATCCCTCCCAGCTACCAAACATCCCCCAAGCTCCTTATGGACACAGACCCATTATTCAGCCCAACTCCTAAATGCCAAAAAACAAATCCAGCCAAGGGCAGTGTTAGCTGCAAAGCACAGCATACTGAACATCCAGCACTGAAAAGGACATTTGCCATTCCCCATTTCCCATCTCTGGGGACAAGTCTGGCAACCAGGACAGGCTGTTCTATCTTTAGAAAGCACAAGAACTTTTAAACATTTATAATGTTTCTCTAACAAAGTAGTATAGAGCCCTTCAGCTTCCCAATGACAGTACAGCCAGCACAAGCAAGAGAAGAAGGCTGCAGCCTGAAGCCCCAGCACTGCCAATGCTGGGTGCTTGGGCCTTGGCAATCAGAGTCACATTTTCTGGTGAACTGCTGATGGCATTATGGGGACACAAGACTGGGTTTAAGAGTCCCAGTTTCCATCCTCACTGGGGCCACAAAGGTGCAGAATCAACCCTATGGGACAGAGGCTTAGTTTGATCACAAAAACCAGGCAGGAATTCAAACTAAGCTCTGGTAAGAGACTGAGCTGTTTGCCAGGCAGTGGATCTTACCTGGATGACAAGAACAGTGCTGTTGCCAGGGCTCAGCAACCCCCAACACAGGCAATTACCTGCCTGCAGCTCACCCAACTGGGCACTGACCAGACAGCTGATATCAAAAATCAGGCTTGAAGTCTGGTCTGAGAACATGGTCATAATAACAAAGTGGTGCAATTTCTTGAAATTAAATAAAAAGGCTCCCAGAGTAATCACTATAACTCTTCAAGAAAACATCTGAGTGCCAAATCCTTGTTTTTTCCTGCAGAGCTGTGGGTCAGGCATCTCCCAACATAAGGAGAAGGCAAAGATTTTCTTTCTGCCAAGGCAGATACCTGGGCAACAGCTGCTTCCATCAGAGGGGAGACAGGAGGCTGGGAGGTGGTGCAGAATGAGTATCAGTGGGCATGTGGCTTCAGGGGAAGAGCCATCAGTTCCCTAACCATTGAAGCAGGATTTGTTTGGGCCAGCAATGTCCTCAGCCTCAGCCTGAAAGACCCTGGTTAACAGTTGTCCTTCACAAGGGGAAGGGTGAACAGATTTCGAACTGAAACTAGGAAGCTTTGATCCAGACTTCCCTGTAAATAGCACTTTAAAAATCTGACATCAATAGAAATTTCAAGCCTGCCTTCCCACAGTGATCCTCTGCTTCTTTGCACCTTGGATTGTAGTTGAAGACATAATGCTGTTCTGTCATAGCTCTACATTTTCTTAATGTAGTATCAAACTAATACCAGGGATATCTTAGCTGACCTTGCAAGGTCTGTTCCAACTGACTTCAGGTAAGACTAGTCATTTTCTAGAATTGAGGAAGAAATAATTACCACCTGCACAGCTTCTGGAGATGGGAATGCAAAAGGGAAGATATTCCTTTCTCAAGAGACTGATTAAAGCAAACAGAGAATAACTTTCCCCTCCCATGGCTCCCAAGAGATGAGGCTGTCATGATGCATTTGCATTTGACACATAGCACTTATAGCAGAAGTCACTCTGGAGGTACTGACAGGATTATAACACATCCTGGACTGCCACAAACATGTCATCATGACTCCACCAAGTCCTGCTTGGTGCTGGCAGATGCTGCACTGCAGGACCTAGAGACTTGTGTGCGACACACAGATGTTCAGTGAGCCAGATCTTTCAGGGTTGCAGTTTTTTTACCTTGCTGACCACCTCCATGGCCATACCACTACAATGCAAACAGTGTTAGATGTATCCAAAGGAGACTGTCATGAGAGGAGAAGGCTTGAAACCCCTCAGATTACCTAACATAACATATCTGCACCTGCATCAGTGAAAAAAGCACTCTGTCCCTTCTGTGTCTAGTGGCTTGTTCTGTACTACCCTAAGGTGTCTGCTTGAATGCCAGTTGTAACTCATTATTGCAAGAGAAAGACATTTTTCAGCTGAGGATTTAAATGAGCGAGTACAAGAGAAATAATGGTGCATCTGAGCTCCAAAAGCCACTGCCTATTTGCAGACCCAGGAGAAAACACAGCTAGAAGAATGTTCAAGGACATGAAGCACAAAGCTTGGCACAAGGGGCAGGTCATTTTGCAGGAGGAATCAGGCAGGGCTGAGACTCCACAGATATGAGATGGAAAAGCCAAGTGTTGGGAGTCAAGCTATTTGTACCCTTCAGTTTCATAAAGAAGAATGTAACACAGGCAACAGAAGCAGCTTTTCTTTAGTCAGAAGAAACAAAGGGAGATTAGAGGACGCTCGGGAGGGAAGACAGAAACTGGAGTGGGAATATTCACAGTCCATCAACAAACTCACATCAGACACCAAAGCAGTAAGAGAGCTGATAAGAGAAATGGAAAGCATTTTCCCAGAGCCTCCTGCAAAGTTTCTGCTTAGGGACCCACAGATAAATCTCTCAAAGAAGAGATGTCAGAAAAACCTCAACCTCCATGTTATGAACATGTGCAGCCAGGTAATACTGTACACATAAAGAACAGTGCAACTCACAGTGCAACTTCCCCAAAACCCCATGTTTAGCAATCATTCTGTTGAGCTCAAAGGCATCTGTGATCACCAACTAGGAGGGCTTTTATAGCATTAGGCTACATCTGACAGAACCAGGCCTTGTCAGGCTGTTCCCAGAAAAGAGGGGACCCTGAGCACAGGGCAAGATCCCAGAGGACTGATGAGGGCCTGTTTGCTAATGTTCTACCTGTGTTTTCTCAGAGGAGAGTCTCATTGCTTCCATCAGCTTCTCCATCTGGTGTCCCTGCTCCAGCGCGTTGCGCAGCACGTCCTCGGTGCTGACCAGGCGGTGCTGCAGCCGGATCACCTCCGACTCCGAGGAGGGGTCGATCAGCGAGTATCGCCTCTGGTCCATTACTGACTTCTCCTTGTCCTTAAAACAGCCAAGGGAAAACAGGAGGATGTTATATCAAAACCAACAGCTGCGGAAACGCGAGGTAGAAATACACATAATGCCTAGAAGCACACTGTGATTTCAGCAGCAGGTGGGGACAGAGCACAGCTCGCATCAAGTGGCCAGAGGCAGCTCCAGTTTGTTCCCAGCAGTTGAAATCATTTACATCTCAGCCACTGGAGGACGCTGAAGTACAAGGGAATTTGAGGACACGGCTTATTCTTGGATCAGAGGATATGTAAAACGCATGGGGTAGCTGAAAGACCTTTAGTTTCTCCCACAAAGTGTAGCTCTATTTAGCCATGGATCTAAAACCTGTGGGAACAGAGAAACTCTGGAGAAGGACACAGCAGCCTACAGCTTCCTCATGAGGGGAAGCAGAGGGGCACACACTGATCTCTGTTCTCTGTGACCAGGGACAGGACCCAGGGAATGGCTGCGGCTGTGTCAGGGAGGTCTAGGTTGGTATCAGGGAAAGATTCTTCTCCCAGAGGATAGCTGGGCACTGAACAGGCTCCCTAGGGCAGTGGGCATGGCCCCAAAGCTGCCAGTGCTCCAGGAGCATTTGGACAATGCTCCCAGGCACATGATTATTGAGGTGGCCTGAGCAGGGCCAGGAGTTGGACTTGATGATCCTTGCGGCCTTTCCAACCCGGCATATTCTGTGATTATATCACATATGGATATCTTTGCTAATGAGGTGCTGCTAAGCCAGGCCACAGCTCAGTCATTGTCAAGAGAATTCCCATTAGATGCTCAGCAGCACAAAAGAAAACACAAAGAACTGGAGCAAAAGTGAAGGGCTCAGACCCTCTCCCCAATCCCCAAAGCAGGACAGAGCCCTCCAGTCTCTAGGCCAGGAGGGGTTTTAGTGCCCTCACCAGCACAACCAGTTTCTCTCGGAGCCCCTTGATGTCATCTTTGAGCTTCTGTTCCTTCAGGCGCCACTCAGCTTTGTGCACTTCCCGGCTGAGGTCCCGCTCCGGCCCCGGGGAGTGCCGGTTTGCCTCCAGTAACAACACTCTCAGCTCGTTCAGGCTCCTGGAAGCAGCAGCAGGAAGAGATGAAGACATTCCCAGAGCCCACACACCATTGGAGTCCTGCTGTGTTCCCTCCCACCTTTGCTACAGATCCAAAGAGAGGCCAGTGAGCAAATCTGACCCAACTCCCACCAGTCTGTTCTTGTCCCACTCTGCCAGCTCTGAGCTTTGGGCCTGCACAGGGCACTGCCGGGGAGCAGGGCAGCAGCCAGCTTGGCTGGCTTGGGGATGACTTCATTCAGCATCTACACGGGAGCTGAGCTGTCCTGCAGCTCCTGGCAAGCACTGAAAGGGCAGTGCCTTTTGAGAATTCACAGCCTCTCATTCTAACCAAATTCTCACATCAGCATCTCTAAAGAAAGGGAAAGCTGTGGGCGGGATTTCAACAGTGCAACCCTACATTTCTTCTAGTGGTGGATGACAGTACCCGGAAGGAATATGAATATACACAGAGCCCTTCTGTCTCCAGCTCTGTCCTCTGCACACCAACCTTTCCTTCTTGAGCAGCTCCTGGCTGATGAGGACCAGTTGCCCTGAGGCATCATGTGTTTTCTTGGTCAAGGCTTCCAGTTCCCCTTCCAACCTCTTCTTTTCTTTGAACACCGAATCAGCCTTCTTTTCGGCTGTTTTGCATTTATTTTCCAAAGCTATGAGAAGCAGAGGATTCAGGGGAAGAAAGATCACTTAGTCCTTTACTTATATACCTGCTTTTTGCCTTTTCCCAATTCCTACTCCTAAAAGCACAGACCTGAGTAGCTCTTGACTGTCTGTACTTAAGGAGAGATCTTGGAAACAACACACCCAGCTCGACTGATTTCTGCCTCATTAGCTTTACACATAAATGAGCCCAAACCTTCCTTCACAGGACACAAATATCTTCTGCCGTTTGTGTTCAATTCCTGAATTAATTTTTATCAGCAACAGCCATTAAAAAACCAGCAGCATCGTGTCTGACATCAGCCTGTTTCAGCTCTGGGCTCTTGTTCAACGCCAGTGCATAGGACAAGCAGGGAAACATTGCAATCCCACCAACACTGGATTAGGGAAACTTACCACTTACTTGGGCCCTTAGAGTTTCAGTCTGGGTCACCAGGGATGACACTTCTTTGTCTCTTTTACTCAGCTTGTCTTGGAGGTCTGTGGGGGAATGAAAAGCCAAGGATTAGAGGGTTGGAAAATGCTTTGTGCAAACTGGGAAGGTGTCAGGTGCACAGCATGGTCAGGGCGCAGTGGGGACCATGGTGGTACTCTCCTGGTGGCAGAGAAGCAGCAGGAGACTGCATCTCACCACACCTGGAGGTGGGATGCACACTGGGAAGTTGTGTCAGACAGGCTTAAGAAAACAACCACAAAGGAGAAGGGGGAAAAGTCAATAAAACATTAATTTAAAAAAACCCCAAAGGAGCTTTTAGCACATTTCTTTGTGTCACCCCTGACAGTGGAAGGCAGAGACTGTCTCAAAGGGCGTGTTTTCTGGAACTAATGTATCTCCACGTTCAGAGCTGTAGATCTGAAGTGTGATGCTTTTGTGGCTGAAATCTGACGTGGCTGTTTTCAGTACATCTTTCCAGGGTTTATTCAGTGTGGAAACAATGCACATGTAGACTGAGTGACCATTTAGAGCAGTGGCTGCTGGATCTAGTTAAGCTCTGCCATCACTAGGCAGGAATTAACTGTCAATCACCTAACAATTTGGTGTAGAAACATAGAATAGTTGGGTTTGTAAGGAACTTAAAGATCATCTTGTTCTGCTTTGGGCAGGGACATCTTCCACTAGACCAGGCTGCTCCAAGTCCTGTCCAGCCTGGCCCTGGACACTTCCATGGATGGGGTACAACATGAATGTGTTCTACATAATCCCAGATCTGCAAAGGCAGACGAGGCTTATGGACAATGCCTGGCTTGCACTGAGGGCAATGGAAATAGGACAAAATATCTCTGAATCCAGCTCTGCTATTGCTCAGACTCGGTGTTACAGCTCACCCTCTGTGAGGGGGCTGAGTACAGTTCAAGTTGAAATACATTTTATACAAGTTTCCTGAGTGTATAAGTTTCACGTTTTGTTAAAAGGATGGATCTGATTTATAGTAAGCTTAATAAAAAGTAACTATCATTATTTGAAGCCAGTCACATTAATATCTATCATTATCACTCCCCTCCTGTGAGCAAATATCATTTAATGTCTGAATTTTAACTGCTGTAAAAATCAGGGATGGCGTGGAAATGCACCTATTTCCCCAGATCTATCTCCAACCTGCACCATCTGCATGGAGAGTATCTAACACAAGTAAAAACATCCACCCCTGCATATGCTCAGCTTGATTAGAAGGAAAAAACCAAATCCAGACAACAAATGTCATCCAGCAAATTTTGACAGATGAAATGACTTCCTAAACCCTTGCCATGCAGCCACCCCTGCAAGAGCAGAAATTTAGAAGAAGAGAAAGCATACGAGTCACTAGGGTAAAAACAATAGCTTCATACCTTCCATAGTTTGCTTCATCTTTATCTTTTCTTCTGAAATATCATTAGTCTCAATCATCTGGAATAAATGTAAAATCTAAGATATAAACCAACCCTTTACCAAAGATTCAAAGCAAAAGTTAACAACCGCAAAGCCCCGTCCATGGGAAGGTATCCCATGTCCAAGTTAGGATGTTTCACATACTTCTCAAGAGGGAAATAAAGGCTTTTGTGAGGTGCCACCTGTCCAGCTGGGTACTCCTGAGGCTGACCAGAGTGCCCACACACAACCCACAGCTGAGCACAACAGCAGGGAGGGAACAGAGCTCAGGTTTTTCCCCACAAATTCTGCTTCCAGCTCTGCACACACAGAGGGATGGAGGAGCTGCTGTCCCTCAGACCAGGCACCTCTGGTCAATCAAGCAAATATCCAACTGCAAATGCTCTCCAGCATGCAGCTTGAGACCTACCAGCCAACAAGTTCCTCAACTTCTGTAGAGCCTAACTGTGCCCAAAGTTATAAAAACATTGTTAAAATAATAATTTATTAGAGAAATAATGCATTTATAAAAATAATAGCAAGCAAATGCCAGGACCATACACAGGATTCTGCTTTTTTCCCACTCTCTTTTCTATATTGCAATGAAAAGCCAGATCCTACAAAGCTTTCAGTGTCAGGCTTTCTGTGGCAGAGGCCACAGCTGAGCCCTTCACAGCTCTTTCCACCAGCAGCCTTTTTTGGGACCTCAGCACACGCCCACACCCAGCAGCTGCTGTGGCCACCACAGTCAGGAACCCACGGTCAGTTCTCTGGAGTCTGGGCTGTGGGACAAGTCAAACAGAAGCATGAGCACCCCCACCCCAGGAGAAATATGTTTCCTGGTTTACTTTTGGTATGGAAAAATGTATATAACTACTCCTGGAAAGCACAGTTGTGGTTCTCCCTTGAAGGTCTAGGAAAGAGTGTCACAAGACACCTTTGCTTGTTTAAAATATTTGGACAGTGAATACTGCAGTCACTTTAAATTAGGTAAGACAATTTAAAATGGAACTTGCCCCATGATACTCAAAAGCTTTCACCCATGCATTTCTTCCCATATTTTCCTGATTTTTAATTGACACGTAGTTGAGATAATTATTTCAGGACTTCCCTGGTTCTCATCCAGTATCAATATTCCCCAGAGCCCTTCCCTTTATCTAAAGGGCTCTGGAACAAGCCTCCAGTTTCTTCTATATCCATTCATTCCTGTTTGAATATTGGCTATAATGTGTTACATGTTGTAATAACAACCCCCTTTTTCCAGGGTCCTGGCTGTACTTATTGTTTCCAGCTGTCCTTACTAGATTAAACATCCTGGAGCAACCATTCAAACACTATAAATGCTGGAGATTCCTCCTTGGCCTTTGTCTCTATTGTCCTCAGTGTGTTTATTTCCAAGGTGTGAAGTTCTGACTCAGACAGCAGGGAATTCCTGGGCTTGACTTTGTTCCCTGGAGATGCAACTGGTTTCAATGGGGCTGTTCATGTTGGGAAATTAAACACAGGCATTGAATTCATTTCATTGGCTTCTCTGTCTGGAACAGAATCTACATCACCAGTGAAATTTCAACACAGTATTCTTAAAATGTGCACATTTTACAGCTTCTTTTAATTTTCTGCATGCCCACAGGATGTAAATTGGGTTTTTCCTCATTTCTCATGCAGAATCCAAACACAAATAGGGGTCCAGCCCAGAGCCATGAGCAGCAATCTCCCTGCTCACTACAGGACAGAACCAGGCACAACTCCCTGTGCTACACACNAAAAAAAAAAAAAAAAAAAGGAAAGATGACTTAAAGAGACACAAAGACCATGGTAAATTGACCCCTTCATATTACTGCTCTAATTTCAGTCCTCCCTAGTCTCATATTCAATCAGGCATTTTATTTCCCCAGCCTGGTGCCATTCTGACCCTTACTGGCAGCTTTTCCCATCTAATCCTCAACGTCAGCACTTCCCTGTCTCCCATGTGTGCTGTGCAGCCCCTGCCCTGCTGGTGACACACCCACAGTTCAGCCATTCACTGCACCTCATGTTCCAGGTGCTGAGCTGCTGCCACGGCAGCCTCCAAACTCAAATGTGGCCCCACTTGCTCCTTTTTCCTAACTGTCCCACTGTATTGGCTTTCTAGAGTGGAAAGACACCTTCAGCATAGAGATGCAGTGCAGAAAAAACACTGTCAGTGGAAGGAAAAAACATCCAGATATTTGAGGCCTCAGAAAACTGCACAAGGCAGTGGCTGAGGAGTTACCAACAGTGATAATAAACAAGCAAGATGACCCTGAAGTCATACATTTGCATGCTGAGAAGGATGCAGGGCCTCCATGGACTGCAGCTTGTTCTCTAAGACAAGCACTTTTTCCTGCAATCTTTGGATTTCCTGTTTGCTGTGGGCTTCTGTTTTCTGTAATGTTTCATAGTCCAACATCTTCTTTTCAGCCAAAGATATCTGGTCTTTCAAGAAAGCTATGGCTTCTGTCTGATCTGTGTATTCACCATGAAGTTTCTCCAGTTCATGCACCCTCAGCTCAGCATCTCGACACTTGTCCTTCACATCTTGGAGCTCAAGAAGGTGCTGACTGCTTTTGGTTTCCAGTTGCATTTTCCAGTTGCTGTTGCTTTTTTCCACTTCATCCAAAGCCTCCTGCAGCTTCAGTTTGAGACTCTCTTTCTCCTTTATATGGACAGCTGTCTCAATGTCGTGCTTTGCTTTCAGGTTCTCCAACTCAAGCTGGTGCTCCAACTTTATGCTCTCCACCACTGCCTTCAGCTCCACAATCTCCTTGTGCTGGGTGTCAGGGCCTGAGTTGAGCGTGGCTTTCAGGTCCTCCAGAGACTTCTGGTGGTCAGAAGCTAACGTGTCCAACTTGGACTTCCAGTTGTCCATCAGCCCCATGTTCTCGTTAGTGGCTTGCTGAACTTTCTGCTTTAGGTCAACGATCTCCTGCGAGTACTTCTCATTGACAGATTTCAGCTTCTCCATCTCCTGCTGGTACTTCTTTAATGTCTTCTCGTACTTCTCCTTCAGCTGGCTGCTCTCCTTCTGGTGCTCCTTGTTGGCAGAGAGCAGCTGGTCCCGCAGCCTCAGAGCCTCTGACTGCAAGCCCAGGTTGTGCTCAGGGGTCTCTGCCTGGTGGGAGCTCTGCAGGCACTGCCGGAGCTCGTCCACCTCGCTGCGCCTGAGGCTCAGCTCCTCCTCCAGCTGCAGGATCCTGGACTTCTCTGCCACCGTGGTTAGCTGCAACACGACACAGAACACAGAGTCAGTGCAGTCTAATCCCCATTGTCCTTCCCTTTTAGTAAGCATTCTCCAGTGGAAATGAATCCAAAAGTACATTAGTCAAAGTTCAAATAAAGAGGTAAAGAGCACCCGGTACCCTCCAACCTGAGCACAGTTTTCCACCAGGGTAACCAGCACCGACAACTCACAGTTATGTCTGTGCCAATTGCAATTTATTTTTCCTAATACAGACCTCTTGCTTTCCACAGAAAAACACTTTGGAAATAACCCTTGAAATTCACTAGGGAGCAACAGTAGTTTATGAAAAATAATGTCCTGGAAGGGGATTATGTTTCCAGACCGGGCATCTTGCCAGATGATGCACAGGGATGTGACTGCACATGCAGGAATTTCACAAGCATCAAACCCAGCATTAAGCATATCATGTTTCCTTTATTGCTCAGCAATCCTCAGCCTGCACACCTCTCTTCTGTAATGGAATTTGTTTACCCTGGTGTAAAAAGGGAAAGGGATTTTTACAGGAGTACTTGTTAGAATTCATTAGCAAAGTCAAAATAACAAAGGAGGCTAGAGGATGCAAGACAATAAATCAGGCCATGGTACACATTGAGCTTAAGAGCTATGGATCCATGTTTTGCCATCTGAATGTAACCTGGCAGGGCTGAACTCCCTGCAAGTCACAGGGAGTACAGGACACTGCCATATGGATGGAGAAGAGGACGAAATATTAGAAAAAGGCAAAAAAAAGAAGGAAACTGAGCCAAACTCCAAAAGATCAATTTCACTCCATTTCAACTGCCATTTCCCCGGCAGCCATCAGCCCAGGAGGCTGGTGGTCATTATTTTAGATGGGCACATGGGGGTTCAAACCATCCAGACCTTTTTGGAGACTCTCATATTTGTGTTTTCTACAGCTCTCAAACCCATTGCTGCTCACTGCAGCAAGTTTGCTGCTTCCCACACCACACCAGCATGAAAAAGCCCTTTCCACATCTGGCTGATTTTAGGATTCCTCTGGGCAATCTGTCCTGTTGCAGGCACAGCCAAGGATCAGAGCAGGCCCACCTTCATTCAGCAGTACCTTCTACTTCAGATGGCAGCTCCCACATCTGGCAGGGGACACTGGAATGTTGATGGCAATGTTATTTCCTCTTACAGCCTGGGGGGGGCCTCAAAGCAGAATGAATTGTGCAGGGTGTGGATATTATTGGGATATGTTAATTGAAAAATGAATTGTAGGAGCTCATGTGTCAGATGGTGGCGTGGGGCAGAGAAGCAAACTCAATCTGAGAAACAAGTTCCCCACAAGAGAAGCAAAGCTAGAAATCATGTCGTACTACTATTTCTGGGAAAGAGAGCAAATGAAAAACAAACAAAATCAAGGAAGCTTAAGTTCAAGCCAAAATCAATCAACCCCACAAAAACCAAAAGAAAGAAACCCAAAGCAAGGCATCATGAGCACCAGGGCAGTGCAAGCGCTGTCTGCAGGCAGGGCAAGTGAGGGTGCATTACCCTGGTGTCCTCTAATTCTCTGAGGAGTTTTTCAGCCTGTGCCTTCTCAAACAGCAGGCTCTGCTCGAGCTCCCGTATTCGGGCATGCTCCAACTGCGTCTGAGTCTGCTCACACAGAGGGAGAAAAGAACAGTGGAGATGGGAGATGGGGAAGGGAGGGAGAGAGAGAAAGAGAGGGAAAGAGAAGGCTGCAACATCATCTCCAGCATACAGAACAAGGAAAGGCAGTTCACAACAGGAAGAGAATAAAAAACCCAAATGAGGAGGAAAAATCCAACCAAACAGAAAATGGTCCCTGAAGGATTTTACATGGTACTTGTCGTGGCTCTTCACAAGAAAGTTGAATCTGTGATGGGAAAACATCCTTCTGCATTAGAAACCCGCTTCAGTCTTTTCCTGCATCAACTGAAGACACTTCCTAAAAAGCGAAGCTCCCACCAGTACAAGGCCCTTGTACACACAGAGAGTGCAAAGACATTGCAATGAGTCTCCACATCTTTTCCCAAGAAAAATCACAAGCTAGACTGAAAAGAGTTGGAAGTTCCCATCCTCTTTTTGCTCTGGTGACAGTGTGGATCCTACACTAAGTGGGGAAAAAAGGCCCAGGTCATACTGTACATGGTATGTTGTAAAATAAAAACTACACTGCACTGAAGAGATCAGGGAATTGAGATACTGAACTATTCTATAAATCAGTGCTTTGAGTTTGAATAGGCCTGACTTGAATTTCAAAGTGATTTTTGTAAAACTCTACTAATTTTGGCACAAGAAAACAGAATATTTTTGGTTGGTTGGTTGGTTGGTTGGTTTAGGGACTTTTGCTTGGTTGGTTGGTGGTTTGTTTTCAAGGGATTTTTTTTTCCAAATGATTCAACTCAGCATAAGAAGTTCATGTAATCTACCCAAATCCAGGAGCACTGGCTCTGGGCATTGCTTCAGTGCCTTTCACTTTTAAAGCTGAAGTACCACAAAGCTGCACTTGGTGGCAAAGCTCAGCACTCCACAATCACCACTGTAATATCATGTAAAATTCCCCATGAATAAAAGAGGAGAGGAGACATAAGAAGGTGCATGCACACTCTGGCCTTCACATTTTTTTAGCTTATAAAACCCACATTTTCCTTAGAATTAAACTTAATTAATTTAGCAAAAAGCAAACAAACCTGCTCAGAACCATTTTTTACCCCCAGTTTTTGCCCTTCATTTTCCATATAATTATTTGCTTCCCCCCTCTTTCTATTGGAGCCAGTTTTAAGGATTTTCTGCCCTTCCGTACAATACAGCAAGGCTTGGATAGTTGTGTACAAATGATTGAAAAGGAAGTGTAAAAAAAAAATCCACGTTTTGTGCTTGCAAAATATCATTGTACATGTATTCACAGATGGTGATGTAACTGCCATTTCTATTTAGACAGCTCTGTATTTTATGTGCCTTATTTAACCCCCGATGGAGGGGGAAAAAAAGTGTGGATTCAAGAGCCCAAATATTATCAAAACTCCAAATTATATAACTTAAGTGTAAAAGTTGGCATATTGCATCCTAATTTTTTTAAAAAGGCATTTAATTAATTAACTATAATTAATTCTGCTCCCTGTAAAGCCCAAAGATTCACATCTCGAGAGGGAGCTCCAGGACTGATTTTACTAAGAGGAATAAATATTCCATTGATACCAATTAATTAACTGGTGGCAGCACATCAGGTATTTGCTACCTGAACACGCTGACCTATTACAAAACTCATCTCTGGACTTCTCAAAGAGATTCTCCCCAGGTTCCTGATGTTAACACAAGTGCCAGTCAAGCTCTCAGTCCCACCTAATATTCTTGCTCAGTATCTATTAATCCTGCTATTTTCCAACTCTGGAAAAACATATGAAAATAGAGGAAAACAAACAAAAAACCATGGGAAAATAGATTAACCATTTTACAGTCCTTAAATCTTAGATTTGCATCCATTTTTTTATTATTTTATGTAAATTGGTTTGCTAGTACTAGCCAGTATGACTCAGAACCTCAAATCCAAAGTATTCCTGCACTTTGAGGAAGCCCAGATATGAACTGCAGATTTAATTGTAGCTATTAGCCTTAAATTACCGTTCACAAATTATAAACTGACTTCCCACTGGCATTCAAAGCATGCTGCAGGATCCAGGAGATGAGCATGAGAGAGTTCCTTGATGAGGATAATATTTCCTGTAAACCATGGTCTTCCACCACAAAAAAATCTATTCTGAAAGCTTTTCCCACATTTGGTTTTCATCTTCCACAGCTCTTCAAAGCTTTCCCTGCATTTGTTTTTCACCTTCCAGATCACTACAGCATCAGCTGCCAACCAGGATCAAAAGTGGGTTGAATTCATAACTACTTTTCAAGGCTAAATCCATCACCCCTCTATCAAAGGTCCAAAACCTTGATCTGTATCTTCAGGCCACCAAGAAGACATGGATTTCTTTTGTCAAACTGCTTCCAAGGATGCTGTCTGCTGTGCTCAACACTCAAGAGCCCTGGATTTTTTCAAAACTTACATGCTATTGGGACAAACATCAGGGGATTTAGCCAAGCCTTCAACAGAAACCCCAGAGCAGAGAATCTGTTCTCACCATTTTCATCATGTCTGTTACTGGCTGTCAAGTCAAAATAAACACTCCCCTCTGAATACCTGGAAGAGCTGCTGGTGTAAGAGGACTAACAAGACCAGAGGAAAGCAGACAACTATCAGTGGATTTTGCTTTTGGTTAGTTCAGCTCCAGAGAGGGATGCCAAGGGCTGTGCTTGCAGCTACTGCATGACTTTGTTGTGATTTTACACAACGAATATCAAGAAAACTATTTCCCAGGAAACACACTGCAACATGAAGGAGCAATTCTCCTGATTTCCAAGGCGAGAATTAACTCTAGTGGGTCAATCATTCAGTCTGAGCATGCAAATTAGGCAGAAAAGATGTAAAAACTGGCCCCAGCCAAGCCCTCTGCCTGTGCTGGGACTGATGCTGGACTCATGAAGAGCATGCCAGTTCCCTGGATCAGAGGGAATCAAGCATTCCTAAATTATTTGTTCTTTTGTACAGACAAGCATGGAAGTGAGGACAGGTCCATAATGTCCTGCTGAAAGCTTGGCCACATACCCATTGCAAAAACAATTCCTTCCCAGCCCAAAGGAAAATTAAATCCAAGACTGCAAGCCCCAAACTGAGAATGGGAGCCCTTATCCATAGCAGCTTCTCATCTTGCTAAGCATGGTG
>VZDJ01000529.1:688427-733859 GCA_008694505.1 Cyanoderma ruficeps | reverse complement strand
ATATATCCAAATATACCATCTGGCCCACCCTGGTCCCATTGCCATAATTACACAGCCAGGCTTAAACACTTGGAGCTTACAAAGGGCCAATTCACTGCTCTCAAAGGGAATGATGCATGGATCAACCATCCTTCCCTTCTCTAAAGCACAGTGGGAAAGCTGTCAGCTCAAGGATGAACAGAAATCTGATTTTGCACCCACACAACAGGCAGAAACTGCACTTGCTGTGCTTCTGCAAAGGTCTGCTGTCAGTGCACTGCTAATTTACACCCTGTCAAACATCTCCTTCAGCTTCTGGATGAAGAAGAGAGGTTTATGCCAACAGGATCACACCACAGCAACATATCCATTTCCTCGTTTTCCCATTTTCCTGGGCTTTTATTGCTATGAGTGACAGTGAGAACAGGAGCAGGGCCATTGATATTTCTGGCTGTTACTAGCCTGGCATTCTGGCTAAAGAGATGGAAAACTCCCTTGATTTATTTACATTTAGAGAGCAGAGCCCTGCTTTCACAGAAGGATTTTCTTCTCCTTTTTCCCCATGGAAAAGCCTCCCACTCAAGGGCCAACATCCCTTCATCCCAACTTCACTTCCAGTTTGCACAATGTTCAGTGCAACAGCATCACTCTGAGCAACAGCCCTTCCCAGGGACAGGGTGTCAATCCCAGTGTCAAACCCTCACTCATGGGCAGGGAACTCCACATGAGGATACCTCAGCATACACAGCATTTTGGCTGGAATTAAACAGCATCCAATCAGGACACTCCATGTGCCCATTAGCTGCTAAGAGCAGGACACAGAAGGGACAGGAATCGAACTGTCAATTCATTTCCAGAGTGGAAAAACATATGTTTCAACACATTCAGATACAGATTTTAACGTGGCTTGGCAGCTCAGTGACAGATTAACTCCAGGCAGCTCCAAGTGTGAACAGTCACTGGGCACCACACCAAAGAACAATCCTCACAGTTTACACCGTGCTGTTCACAGCAGGTCCAAAGCCATCAATAAAGTATTGGTAGAGGGGAGCAAAAGGTGGCAAAAGTTGCTCAAGTGAGGCCCCACATGCGACTTTAGACCCCACATTTTGGCAAGATCATAAGGAATTACCTCCAGATCTCCTTTTGTAATGGATTCTTCCTCCACACGGAATTGCAAGTCCTCCACTTTCCTGGGGAGGGAAAGGGACACAAAGAGCAATCAGGAACACTCAGCTCAGCACCCTCTGTCCAAGCAGCCACTGCACATGAGCCTTTTCACCAGTAATCAAGTTTTATGGATTACTGCAAGCATAAATGGAGAGGTCATCTCCAACAAATGGAAAAGCTGCCCAAAAACTACTGATAATCTGAAACCACCCACCCAATATTAACAAATCATGTCATGGCCTGCAGAATCAAAGTCTGAGAGGAGAGGGATACAGACCACCTTTGGATACAAACAGCTCAGCAGAAACTGAGCAGCAAGACCCCATGGAGCAGGACAGTTATAAGCAGCTTTCCACACACAAACATGGTCTTTTTGCAAGGTACATCCTCTCAGACACACAGCTACTGTTCTCTGACACAGGATCCTGAAAACAAGCAAACCACACCAGCGTTTCACTGGATTATTTAAACCTTATTATCCTGCAGCTGAGCACTGGGCAATTCCTGGGCCAAATGCACAGGGTCCATACAAAATATTCCAAGGGAATTGGATCTTCTGCCTCCTTGGCAGGGGGTGGGCAATGTTTAATGTTTCCACAGCGTGGAAATTGTGAGCTACCCTGGCAGACAGAAGAGCCTTCCCCACAGATTGTACAGGCCAGTCGTGCATAAATGCACATAAAACCACACACACTAACACAGACATGCTGAGGAAACTCTTCTCTTTTGGAAGAGAGAGGCCAGTAACAGTAGAAAATAATTCAATTTTCTGCTAGACTCATCCCTCTTTTTCTCTTTACTGATTTAAAAAAAAAAAGGCTGAGGATGTTTAGCTAGCAGCCAGATGTAAGAACTATGATTCTGTTACAGATAAAAATAGCTGTGAGTGTACATAACTAACTTCATAAACAAGCTCCTTTGTCTAAACCTCCTCTAATTAGAGGACGGAGGCATCTGTTGATATTTAGAGGAAAACTCAGCTGTCTTGGGTTAAAGGGCCTCCTGGAGCTGGGAAAGTCAGCTGCCTACCAGGAATATGGGGAGACTTATGTATGGAAAAACATTTCATCCTCAGGAGGGGCATCAGTCAGCTGAAACCAACACTGCTTTCAATTATTTAACACCCAGAAATGTTGTTCTATTCCCACTGAAGAGTTTAATTATAGACATGGAGTACCTGGACTCCAAGAATGACGTGCAGGTCTTCACTCTTATGCAGAGAGGAAATGTATGCACCATGATACATGCACAGATGGGGGCCTCTGGGATGTGGGGAGATGGGGAATCACACTGCACTCAGCCTGTACTCCAGTTTGGCTTCCCTTCCTCACAAAGAATGTCCTCAAGATCAGCCCATCACAAATGGAGGGGAAGAAAGGGTCTTTAGCAAATAAATCCAGGTTGTACAGGAGGGTCTGTCATAGCCCAGCACGCACATGCCTGTTTATGATCCAATTTTTATTTCATCCTGTATCCTTAAGCCAGAACCACCTGAAGGCTTTATCACTGTCCACACATGACTTCACCTCCCTCACTCCCATCCACTCCTGCTTTACCTCTTCTCCTCTTCCAGCTGGTTCAACAGCTCAATCTTCTCCTTCTGCATCCCATCCACCAAGGCTCGTGCTCGCTGGAGGTTTCCTTCTGCCTCTGAGACATACTGGAGCAAAAAACAAGGCCAAGACACAGAAATTAGCCAGTCTGAAGTAGTACAGAGCTGTTTAAGAAAGGCTCAGAACTAAGGAACAGGAAGTTTTGATGATCTGTTTCAGAGGATGCTGTGGTAAGAGCACATTTTCCCAAGAGCTTAGGATGTAAGGATCAAGATAACAAAAACTGCTCCGTCTCCAGCAGCTGTAAGTGATCCATGCTCCAGTGCCTCTCTGACCTGACCCTTTTGGAGAATCCAACTCTCATTAGAGTGGAGAACTTGAAGCCTGAAAAGTTCTGAAAATCTGATCAGAGGTTACCAGTGCAATTCAGCCCCAGTCATGAAGCAAGAGAGATATTCCAGACTTCTGTTAATTCATTTTTTAGTGATAATTACTGGAAAACACAATACACAAGAAGAATGTCAGCTTGCAGTTGATTTCCCAATTTCTCCTGCATTTTTGACTGGCAGGTGTGACCCACCACACAAACATACAGTTCCATCCCTGCTCTCAGGTAGCTCACTCAGTTATAGCTTTAAAAGCATAAGTGAAGAATTCAGGACAACAGCAGACGTTGAAGAACCACATATTGACACACAGCACAAACACAACTCTCTTTAAGCATTTTAATACATAAAATGTCCTTCTGTACAAATGCTTGTGCAAAAACCAAACAAACAAACACCAACCTAATATGATCAGCCTGTTTTCCTTCCAGATTTCCTGCCTTTATTAATGTTATAACAACAGCCTCTCTGATGGGAAAGCAGTGGCATATGAACCAAGCTGATGTTCTCAGCACCATAAAATCACTGCAATGCAGTCACAGCCACAGCAAGATTCAGTGGCTGAGGGGAACAAATTTGCCTTCCACTTGCATTTCAGCATTGAAAAGTATTGATCCACCAGACACAAACTATCTACTGCCTCTTATCTGGCACAGCCGTGTTCCTGCTCCTGGCTCAGGGCAGAGATAGCACATGTGACACTGGGGAGTGGAGAAAGAGCCTCAGCTTAACTCACCACATAACAGGCAGAAATTCAGAGCCCAAGTTTCACACTCCGTGGTTATGATCTGACACTTTCAGGGGATATCAAATATTCAGGTATTTGAGAGCTAGTGATAAAAACCCTTATCACGTCCTACCTGCTCGTGTTGGGCCTTCATGATGGCAATCTCCTTCTCCACCTCACAGATGTGGCTGGTGGCTTTGGCCACCTCTGCCCTCTCCAGGTCACGCTCTGCCAGCAGCTGCTCAATGTGCTGCTGCTTCTCCTTCAGTGCCTCCTGGAGAGCTGTGGTGCCAGAAATTTTCCTGGCATATCGAGAGGAGGTCTCTGTCAGCTGGGAAAAGAGATAAAAAGAGATGGAGTAAAGCTGTGTCCTTTCCAGTCCATAATAGCTGGAGTCCCCTGTTAAATCTGGAATGCTGCTCACCTAATGACAATTTATTCAGCTGAACAGAGCTGCAGTTCCAGCTCTGGGCCCTACAGGGGAGGTTAAATCTGAGAAACATCTGGACAATGCTCACAAGCTGCTCCTCTGCACTGCAATGGAAGCACCGCTTCCCAAAGGACAGAACATGGGGTGGGAACTAGGTCAGGAAAAATTAGCATGCATTGTATCATCTGCCTTCTTAGATATATTTTATTGATGAAATGCCGAAAATGAGCTCAGCTGGGTAGACAGATCTCAAGTGGAGATCAGTATGGGGCTGTTCAATCCACCCCCAGGAATGACACTGCACCCTTGTCCCCAGACAAGAGTGCCGTGGGTGTTCTGCAGTGACACCACAGCAGAGCCAGAACTTTCAATAATATCACTGCCTGCTCTGCTTCCTGCCTGCTTGAGCACCTGCCAAACCCCCAGGCACGTGACCCAGGACATTGCCACCCTCCCCAGTAAGACAGTCACAACAGGAGCTTTGCACAGCAGGTCAGTGAAGCAGCAGGACCATGTGAGACTGGAAACAGTGTCCTTTTCCTGCAGGGATCCCTTATAAATCTGCTCCTGACAGCAAAACTGAGATTCATCCCACTGTAAATGGCCCTTCAATGGCCACAGTTGCTTGGTGTCTGTTACTTGGACCCATGGCCATGGAGGGAGACCATTTGTGAGGTGGATAACACCATCCCACACTCCATCCCTCTCACCTCATGAATGGTGAGGGAGCAGCTGCACTGGAAGAAAACCCCAACCCTTGGTAGATTGAGGCTGCAGAGACCACACTGGAGCTACTTACCAGCCCACTACGGCTGGGCCTACCCCCTACTGATGAGGCCACGGAGCTGACAGAGCTGATGGAGGAGCTGCTGGGGCTGTGGGTAAGGGCTGACACCCCCATAGCCATCCTCTTGCTCTTCTTGGCCTTGGCAGGGCTGGTGGATGGGAACCCAATCCTGATCACCTTGTGGATGGGAGCAAAGAGGCCAAACTTGGGTGGGCACTGAAAATACCTGGAATACAGGAGATGCACCGAGTGAGAAGTGGCAGGACAGCCATCTCACCCAAGCCTTGCAAAATGGCACTGCCAAGCAGCACAAAACCCCAGCCCACCGCTCATCTCCGGGTGCTTGGCTGTGGCATTGTTTCCTGTGTACAGGAAGTTGGATTATTCTCCTTTCCTACTTGTAGTACTGGCAATCTCCATGTCTGCATTTGTGGTGCTTTAGCAGGGAGATCTGAGGTAATTGCAAGCACTGAGTGCTGGCACTTTGATAAGATGCCAGGAAAGACACAGCTGGTAGCCTGGAGAGCACAAATCCCATAACATAAACACAGCCACAGCACGAGCACTCCTTCTTTACCAACCAACCTTCCCAAAACCTGTGTGTGCTCTTCACTGCTTTGAAGATAGTGGAGTAAAGTGTGTCTGCAGGGAGATATCAGAAGATGGACAAGGCTCCGCTCCATGGAGCTCAGCAATGAGACAAGAGGCCACGGGCAGGAAATTCCAGCTAAACATGAGGAGGAACTTCTTCCCTGCACAGTGACTAAGCCCTGAACAGGCTGTCCAGAGAAGGTGTGGAGTCTCCTTCAGTGGGGATATTCCAGAACCTTCTGTGTTGGAGTTCAGGGCATCCCTTTGGATGACCTGGGACCTGAGAAAGGGAGTTTGGACCCTGGACAGGGGAGTGTGGAGCCGTTCCAGGGAGGTGGGAGACCTTGGCACAGAGCCCAGAAAGACACACAGTTTGATTTTAGTCCATGGGAGAAGCTTCCAACACTCAGAGAAGAATTAGAAACCTCCAAAGTGTGAAAGTAGTAGTTTAGAATAGAGGTGAATGGGGGACAAGATGGAGGATTCGGGGTGTTGCCCTAGGTTCTTTTCCTTCTTCTTGGTCCTCTATCTTCTGGGGTGGTGATGACACAAAGTAGTTCTAGGCCATTGGATTAGGGTAGAGATGACCATTTTAGTGTAGATATCACACATGGGTACAAAATAGTAAATAGCGGGCACGTAATTATCTGTATAAGAACCAAGCAACGCCCCGTCAGTCGCAGTCGCGTCGTGTTCCAGCTGCTGTCCGGACTCCGGCTGGGTGCGGAGCAAATTGTGAGATCCCAAATAATAAACATCACACGAGAACTGAAAACAAGACCTTGAAGGACTCTGCTTCTTTCTGCGACGCGGCTCAAGGGCTTTTAGAGGGCTGGGGACTTTCAACATCCTTGAATCTCGGCAAGGACTGAGACAAACACGAGACTTCTGGACACAATACTATGCTATGTGCTCTGGGATAACCCTTCCTGAGCAGGAAGGCTGGACTAGATGACCAACTGTGGTCCCTTCCAACCTGGCCCACCCTGTGACTCTGTCAAATAAAAACATCTGAATCACAATGTTCTGTATAAATGTTCCACAGGGTAAAAATCTTTCCTACCAAAACAGGAGAAAACAGCAGCTCAAACCTTTGAAGCTAAAAATACCATAACAGCAAACTCCAGCATGTGCCACCTCCTTCAGGTGGCAGAGAAACTGTTTCCTATGCAAACAAACTGGGAAAGATGAGAGCATGGAAAGGGGAGCATCAGATAATTACAGTGCATGGTCTCTTCCACAACTGCAACGAGCCCAGTGATTCTGTCCCTCCAGAGCCCTCTTCCAGAATAAAAATGAGCCACAACTCAATGTCAAACCCTGGAAACTCCCTCAGGGCCTTGGCTGACCAGCATAAACCAAGGTTCATTTGCTGCTGGCCAGCTGCACTGCAGCAAGAAAAACCAGATCACCTCCAGCATTGTGTCCCCTAGTTTCAGGGGAGCAGCCAACACAAAATGCTCCTGTAAGAGCTTTCTCACAGGCTTCCCAGCAAGAACAGGATTAAATACTGGATCATAAAACAATCTGTCCTATGTTAATATAAAAAAAACAGGTTCTAATGACTAAATTACACAAATCCAGTTTTACTAGCACAAGTTTTCTCTCTCCAGATGTGAGCAGCTGTTTCCTCAACTCCCTTTTATTTTCAAGTGCTGGCAGCCATACAGCTGTGAGCTTGGGAGGCCAGGGAACAGCCTGATCTCCAGCCATATGAGAATAAAGTTAATTTTTAAACATCAGCTCAGATCTACTTTTTTCTACAAGCAAATTTAAACAACTCTTCTACAACCCCAAATCTCTCAGCCTCCTCGACTTCCTGCCAACACAGCCCCTTGGGTTTGAAAAACCAGGCTGGCCTCCTGCAAACCTGCCAAAGCCTTGCTCAGCATCATTCTCTGAAATTCCACTAGGCACAGGCAGGCCCACAGCCCCTTCCACAGCTCTGCCTGGTGTTAACGCAGACTGGTACTTGTGGCTGCACAACAGTCCCAAATGTTAATTCCCTTAGAAGCCTCTGACAGCTCTCAGCAAGTGCAAACTTGCATCACTATGTCTGCCCATTTTCTTTCAGTCCAGATTGAAAGTGGCTGCAATTAACTTTTATAATTCAGAAGCAGGAACTGGGTCCAGATCACTGACAGGAAAAAAAATCTACCTGAAAACCAAGAACTGCTCTCACTGAGTGTGGTGGAGCTCTGTACTCACATTACAGAGAGGAAACAGCAGAAAAGTGGTGGTGTGATGGCAATGCAAACTGCAGGTGCAAAACAGCACAGGAAATGTTGAAATAGATGGGAAAATCTTCAGTGTCCAAGACTGACAAACAATGCAAAAGTAAAAAGTCTGGGCAATTTAGTGAGCAAGGACTCCAACTGGAGCACAGAGAGAAGGGAGAATAGTAAAATAAGAGGGGCATTGAGGTGAGTACATGGAACTTGCTTGGCTTTGTGGAATTGACACCAAACCACAGCAGCACCTCTGCAGTCTCCTGTGCAGACAGGAAAGCAGATGCAGCAAACCTCAGTGCAAATCAGCACCACCTGATGTACAGAAAGGCTCCCCACAGTGACACCCTGTCCCCTGGGCCACTGCTACTGATCC
This sequence comes from Cyanoderma ruficeps, assembly GCA_008694505.1. Classification (NCBI taxonomy): domain Eukaryota; kingdom Metazoa; phylum Chordata; class Aves; order Passeriformes; family Timaliidae; genus Cyanoderma; species Cyanoderma ruficeps. The sequence goes on along the minus strand of VZDJ01000529.1, from coordinate 725,632 downwards.
ATAGCCTGCAGGCAGCCTGCTCTGAAGAGCCACAGCTGCTGGCAAAGCCCAGCCCTGGGGCTTTCCCTTGATGCACATCCACACCTGAACCTGCTGGAGAATCAGTGACCCACCACAAATTTCAGCCAATTCACCATCAACTCAAGTGGAGCTGCCTATGACAGCAAAGGTGGACAATGACACCAAAGGCTCCATGCTACCTCTACTGCTTCCACCAGCCTCAGTGGCGTGAGCTCCAGTTTTGGCTTCGCTCTCCTTCTGCAGCTGCAGCAGGCAGTGCTGGGCTTGGCCAGGCCAGGGATGCTCCCTAGATGACAACCATCACCAAAGCACAGAGTCCAGAGTCCTGGACAGCCCCTGCCCAGGCTGATCCTGGCAGGACAAGATCAGGACAGCCTCAAGGATTCCATGCTGCCACAGCAAACAGGGAAGACTGACTGAGGGGTGCCTACATGCACTAAGGGAGCTGGTTTTACCATGTTTGCTTCTCCAAACCACTGCTGTTGAAATGGGCACATGCTACAAGAAAATCAAAAGGCTGGATGAAGGCTCAAAAGGACAGACATGGACAATGCTGCAGCCTTGCTCTGAACAGTGTGAAACAAAGGAGAAGCCTTTGCAGACAGGGCACACACACCAGAACAGCCTCAGCCAAGATGCGGCTGTTTCAGAAGACAAATGACTTCCAAAAGTTGGATTTTCAAAACACAGCAACAGAGGTATGAGGATGAAAGGCAGACAGCACTACACCCACATCTGCCTTTCACACCTTCCACATGCACATAAAAAATAATTTCTGAGCACCCTGAAGATTAATCTTCCAGATAGTTTGAATTGTATGATAAAGAAAGCAGAGACTTGCATTCACTCCATGATTCATTCTTTGCCATCCCAGTTCTTTTATTTTGAGAACAGTCTGAAACTCAGCCATCACCTGCCAATCATTTGCTGCTTTCTTGCCCTGACATTGAACAAGACAGCTTTTCTCTTAATTTAAGTGAAAGCACATGGCTGCTGGACAAAACAAGGTTGACCCAACATAAGAAACCTTTACGACAGAACCTGAGATCTAACAAGGCAGGAACTCTCAGCTCCTCAGTTTCAAAGTTATAGGTTGGACTTCATGATAGCAAAGGTTTTTTCCATCCTAGTTAATTCTGTGAAAGATAAATCTTACCTCTAAAGCCAGACTGCCTTCAGAAGCTCCAAGAAACCAACAGTATTTCCCACTTAAGGAACTTGGGTAGGACAAGGAATCAGTTGCACCTGTATTTGAAGCACGGTCAAAGAGCTGCTGTATAATTCAGATTTGAACACCACCAAGCTCAAGATCCAAGGTCTGGGTCATTCCTTTAACTAAATTCCACATGAACAGAAAGTGCTTCCCAGCCAGCCTGTGAGATGTCCCTGCCTAGTTTTATAGGTACTAACAAGGTCTTTTTCGGAAAAGAAGAGTTGGAGGTGCCTGTAGAGTCAGAAGTGGTAAGATCAACCAGCAGACACCTATTGCACCACAGAATTAGTACAAGGACAGAAAACAACCAACAACTCTTCTTTCAGTTCTCTGGAGATTTGTTCCCAGAAAGAACAGAATAAAACATTAAGCATAGGAGAAAATAAAGCAAAATCTTTGTCTTTTGTAATTCTGACAGGGCGACCTATGGCACAAGAAGAGTGTTTATGACAGGAATGTGTGGTAGAAAGCAGAGCTAATACAATCAACAGAATCAATTTCTAGCAAAAAATTAAATCCCACTGTAAGTTATCTTCTCTCCACACTTACTCCTGTTTCCTGAAGCCATTCAGGTTCCTGCTTCGCAGAAGTTATCTGACTCTGCCTTAAAATGGCCCAGTGATGAGGTTTGTATTGATCTCCCTTGCAAGGCTATCCAAAAGCCTAAAAGACTCAAAATTAGACTCTTCCTCCCAGCCCATAACCAAACACAGCCCTATCTCTCCCCCCAGGTCTGATGGCCTCTGCCCCCCAGCCACCCCAGGAGGTGTGTAGGACCTGGGCTGGGGTTCAGAGCACACAGTACCTTGTACCAGCAACTGCCCCATCATTCTTCCCCAGGGGCTCATCCAGCTCCACGCCACACCACTCTCCTTTGGCAAAGTCCGTCTCTCCCACGTAGCGAACCACTCCTGTCTTTGTCCCACCGACCTGCCAGAGAGAAGATGCTGAGGATTAGACAAGATTAGAGAGGATTAGAGAAGGCAGCACAAACACTGACACAACGGGGATGAAGCTGGGACAGGTATTTAGAGAGGGGGACACAAGGGGGATGAAGCTGGTACAGGTATTTAGAGAGGGGGACAAGAGATCTGTATTTTCTGTTTCAGGTCTGATGAAATCAGCAGGTAGCTCCCACTCCAAGTACTCCCAGCACTAAATCTGTCTTTCCAGCAACTACAAAGTGATTTTGGGACTGCCTTCCTGCCTGGAAAATACCACAGTAAATATAATGAAGGCATATTTCAAGGTGTCAGCTAATTTACTTGTGAGGCCACAAAGGAGTTTAAGCCCTGCAGGCACAGCTCATACCTGCCTTGCCTGAAGAACCATGACCTGCACTGACAGGTTTTCAGCCCTGTGCTTTTTCAGCCCTGTGCTCTTCCAGCCAACAGTTTTGGGCAGGACAGCAAGAGGGCAGCTGAGCCTGGAAAGCATTCATTGCTCCTCAGCCTGCTCCCAGGATGTAGAAACTGCTCAAAATAGAGGTGTTCCACTTTTATCCACACTTCCTACAGCGATTCCCAGTGCTGACAAACTGCATGGGAGTGGGGCTCAGCTCACTGCCAGGCATCCTCCAGCACAGGTTTCTTTCTCCACCATGGAGAAATTAGAATAAATCACACCTTTTTCTCCTGAATTTACACTTAAAAGTTTTTAAAGTTTGCAGCTTACTGAGGAGACTCAAGGAGGGCAAGTCAGGAACCTTTGGAGCTGTGTTTTGATCATTGCTCTGAAAGTGTGTGTCACTGAGCAGCAGCTGCCTCTGCACTAAACACTCCCACTTAGACACTTGGGCTGAGAAAAGGAAGATAGAAAAGAAGGAGGGTGGTTCTAAAGGTTCATACTTCAAGTAAATCAGCATATGGTCTAAGCCTTTTTAGCCTATCTCTGCTAACACCTAAATTCAAGGAAGAAAGCTTAAAAATAAATTTAAAATTAAATTTGCAGCTTCATCCTGAATGACTTGCAGTTATTAATTTTCTTAATATTAAATTGAACTTAAAAATGTATCAACAGAGTATTATTTTCCTAAAAAAACAGTGAGACCCAAATGCAGAAATCTCTGGGTTTGTGTATTCCAGGGTAGGAATGTCAGTTTTACCAATTCTGAATCCCTAAAAAATTGCATATGTAAAGGAAAAAAGAGTTTTCCCAGACTAAAAATTACTGCACCTTTATGGACTAAACAGCACCAGCTCTGAAGTCTGGGTCCTACCTCAAGTCCGGGGAGGATGCAGCATACAGCTTGAGTTAGTTCTCTGGAATTTCTCTCACTGGGGATTCAAAGCACGGCTGCTTATGGAAGAAAATCTTTGGGGCTGTTGTTCTCTTTGCTACAGGATAGAGTAAAATATTTGCCAGCAGGAAAAGGATCATAGGAAAGCTTTCTGGTTCTACATTGTGCCCAGGAGTAAAAAGACAATTCAATTTCAGTATTAGGTACTTGTCAAGGTACTGATTTGAACAGTTGCAGTGAATTCTTGACCTAACACTCAGAGTTAAATGCCAGTCTCTATTTTGACTGATTTGAGTTTACACAAATTTAGCCTCTTAATATTAATACAATGATTTAGTGCCATTCTAATACATTTCTTTAGCTGCCAAGTTGAACTCAATATAAGTGTAATTAATCTTAATGTCAATCATAGGAACTTACCATTGCTGGTGTGCCCCCTCAGTTTTATTTTTATTGAGTTTTAATTCCAGATGCTGAGTCAGATATTACCTTTACCAAGCCATATGACCCTGGCAGAGCCTCATGTAAGCCTTAAAAAACCAGTGAGCTCCCTCCATCAGTGTGACTGTGGTATCTATTGCAGGATCCCACTCTTCCACCCACACAGTTATGTCCCCATCAGTATTATTTATTTGAGAAAGCTGTTTCCAACCAAGAGAGTTCCAAACTACCCCTACTGACCTGATACAGGTATTGTTTATGCCAACACTAAAACTGTGCAGTAGGAGCACAGGTCACGCTCCCACCCAAAAGGCCCATGTCAGAGAAGACTCTAAGCACAGATCAGGTCCAAAACTCCCCTGAATACCCAAAATACCCTCCTTCCAGAGCAGTGTATTCTATTTTCACTTTTGAGCTTTAACTATTCCGCCATCCTCTCTGTAAAACACATCCTGCCATACAGCATCACGTTCTCCCCAAGCCAAAGTGGACACAGCTGCTCTCCAAAAGCCTGGGCTCCCCTCAGTCCATCTGGCAGGGCAGTCAGAAGCCAAGATCAGGCTGTCACACTTGCATTCCAGTGCTTGAGCCTCTTGTTGAATTTCTCATCTTTTGGCAGGCATGCAAAAATTCTGGTGGATGGAGAGTCCAGAAAATTCACCCGTCTCAGACATGCAGATTTATTCAGCTAATGCTGCGAAAATAAATAATGCTTTGAAGAAGCCAGTCAGCAGGTTGTGCCTGTATATGAAATGGTCTCATCAGAACAGAATGTTTGATTCTATCAGACCCTTCAATAAATCAGAGGTATTACCTTGGGAGAGGATAAAAGGCAGCCAAGGAAGTGAGTAATGGCATGGCATAACTCATGAGAGCTCACAGCTATCCCTTCTGCCCATGCTTGTCTTGGATACCACTATCTGTAATCCAGGTGTGAAGAGCAGCTGAGCATGGATGGCTCCTGTGGCATGGATTTCAACCAGAGGATTTCAACCCACAACATCCCAGCCTGATGTTGGCACCAGTGTCACTCCAAGTCATGGATTTCTCTACAGGGAACTTGTCTGCATCTCTCAGCCTGGCCCCACTGGTCAGTCACAGCCACATCTTCAACATGCCAAGGGTCTGGAGTGAAGAAGGACAAGTGGAGAGGGCACTGCCTCTTTTGCTAAAGCCTGAGGCTGCCACCAACCTCAGTTCAGACATGCCACAGCTTTTAGAGTTGACAAGTTTCACTCAAAAATGAACAAAACTCCCAAAGCTTTTCTGAGAAGCCTTGAACAGTTACCTTACCAAAAACTATTGCTGAGATTATTCATACCCAAGAGAATGGGTTTTTACCAAATATAAAGTGTTATTGCTTTTATAGTTGTTTTGGGAAAAACAACAACAAAAAAAACCAAGCATAAAGCAGGTAAAAAGAGCTCTTTGTAGAAGTTCCAAAAAAATGGAAACAGTATTGACCCAGTGATACTAGATTTTTTGTTATGGAGATTATTTTGATCGATGTCAATACTCCAAGTTTCTCCACTTCAGGTAAAAACACTTATGGTTAAGTTTAAACAAGCTTGTGGCAGCCCTTCCTCTTCAGCTGGAGTTGAGCAGCCTCTGAGCCACACATCTTGGAGCTCCTGGAACATTCAGCTCTAGACTGAAGGTCTCTGCCCCCGTTTTCACACCTTTAATCAAAGACTATCTTGCTGACTGGTCCCTTCCCCAGTGAAACATCCCCAGTAGTTTCAAGGGACAGTCTTGGGCTTGACCTTCACAACAAAATGAAGCCAAGAATATTGTGCAGGTCTGTATCTACTGGTGAGTCAGAGCAGCATGAAAGGACATCTACACACCTTCCCTGCTAATTGTAGTATCACTGACATCACATTTTACTATGCTTTTCCCATCAAAATGACAAAATGGGAGCCAGACCAGCATCCCAGGGCTGAAAAGACAATGATGCTAATCTTTCCTGACACTGTCTTCAACAGAGCTAACAGATCATTTAAACTATTTACCAGATTAGCAGCAGGACAGATCTCAGTCTGGCTGCTGTTAGTAACACTCCCTCCAGCCTGTGTTTGCTGTTTGCTCCTCATGGCCCTGCTCGTCCCACTGCAGTTTCTTGCTCTAAGTAAGAACCTCTTGGGAGTTGCCCTCATCCTGTGAACAGGATGGCCTGTGGACATTGCTCTGTTTGCAATACACTCCAATACTGCTCAAGAAGAGAAAAATTAAATTCTCTCTGCCTTTCAGGCCAACAGGGACTGTCTCTGACCATATCACACACAAATTCAGGGGTCAGCAATGGCTGAGGCACCCACTTGATGATATTCCCATGCAGAAGCAGAAATCCACAGATAACATTGCTCTTTCTGATTAACATTCTAATTTACCCATTTAAACTGATTTTCAAAGTGTTTCCACAAGCCAGGGCTGCTGAGCAGAGGGTGGAGGTGGGAACATAAAGTGTCCAGCACATGGACAAGCCTCCTCTGCAGAGCTCCCATCTCGTGTGCTGGGTCCCAGCAGAGCCCTGAGACTCTCCTGCTGCTCACCTGTGGAGAGGAGGGAAGGGGGTGGGGGAAAAGGGCACACACAGGACACTTGCTTCACACTCTGAAGACCTTCAAGTACTTTTAGTGCACAGCACATCAGCTTATTCCACTCTCTTACTGGATGATGCCAACAAGAACTTGGTAATCACCTTTACTGGACAAGTGCAGCTTGAGCTGTACCTGCAGGCTCTACCCAGCCTGTGAACTGGAGCACCCATCCTTTCCCTTGGGGATAAATGGCTGGGCTTATTTTCCCCTCCCATACTCATCCACCCACTAAAGGATCTTACTTCCACCCAAGCTGAGAGAGGCAGGAGCTGTGTTTTCCCATCATACACAGTCCAGCTCTTCCAAGCATTGAAAATCACTGTGCAGTACCACTTAATTTACAGAGGGTGCTTTTGGCAAAGGCACAGGCTGTGAGTGCAGTTATTACAGATCACCTGAAATAATGACCTGTAAATGCTATGGGAGGTGTGGCCATCACACACTGGGGCTGTGTCCCAGCTACAGCCAGGGCCAGTGTTCAGCAGCTGGTGAAAAGTGGAGAACTGGCTCGTGGTCATGTTTATCTGTAAATACAACATACCTCCATGTGCCATCTGGCCATCAGCAGCTTTATCTGATCAGATAAATACCATGTCATCTCAGAATGCCAGAACTGGCTTTTAGGGTAAAGGGAGAAAGACAGCCAGCAATTACAGGCCAGCCCTCTGTATGTGAAGCTGCAGTAATTTTTATAGTTTCTTTTCATCCAACCACTTATCTTTGTGCCTAGCCATCCCCACAGCACAAGTCAGCACTGCACAGCAATGAGTCTGACAGCACTGCTGATGCAAGACATTTCTGTGCATTTATCTGTCAGGCACCAGTGAGAAAATAATATCCTAGGGAGGTGGTGTAAGAGGAAAGCCCAGAATTACAGCATCCCCTCCTGGGGCTGTCTCCAATACCAAGTCTGCCCACGTTAATAACACAGTTTACTCCACCACAGCCCACTTACAGCTCCTATTTAACTGCACATACTGCACCCACGGACAAGGGCCAGGCAGTGCCTCAGCCCAAATGAATGGTTAGGAGGGTGTGAACAAAGAACCTCTAAGGCTTAATGTGGCAGCAGGACAAGGCAGTTGCTTTGGGCTATTTATTTCCCTCCTCGTCTCACTGCATAGAAACAGGATGGTTTAGGATAGAAGGGACCATAAAGTTCATCTTGTTCCACCCCCTGCCATGGGCAGGGTCACCTTTCACCAGACCAGGTTGCTCCAAGCCCCACACAACCTTGCCCTGAACACTTCCAGGGCTGGGGCAGCTTCTCTGGACAACTTGTGCCAGGGCCTCACCACCCTCACCAGGAAGAATATTTCAAATATATCAAATCTAACCATACTCTGTCAGTCTGAAGCCATTCCCCCTTATCCTGACACTACACACTCCTGTAAAAAATCCCTTTCCAGCAACAAACTCATATAGTGAGGAAAGAGCTCCAGCTAGGAGTCCTAGATGTTTTCTTGTGTCTTGAATCCTGCGAACAGCTGGAACACTGCATTTCCCATTTCCTATCATGAACTTCCATAGGGACAGAGATGCATTGTTCCCAGACTTTAATTCTGCTCCACTCTCTAGTCATGACACAGCAATTGCTGGTCTTATGCATGGAGCTCCAAGCAGGCAGTGGAATACTAAGAATCCTGCCTTGACAAAACTACGGAATGAGATCCTTCCTTCTTTTCTGCCTGGTCAGCAATAAGGGAATATACCTGATGATTGTTTGTCTGAAAAGGCCACACAGGAGCATTGCTGCACCTCTAGGACTCCACAAACTGGGATGGTTAACCAGGAAAATAAAGAGCAGGAATCCTTTCTTTGTGACACCTTGCATGCCTTTCCAGCAGTGAGGCTTCAGTCTCAGACACTGAAATAGCACAGGGACTGGGTGGCAGCAGAGCATTGAGTTGTCTCTGCCCAAGGAGAAGGGCTTAGGCTGCAATTCTCCTGCCCAGGGAGCTTCTCAGGAAATTATTTCTCACTCAGGAGGCTCAGGAGCTTTCTGCAGCTCCAGGCTGGCTGAGCAGGGCTGTGGCAGGGACGTTTGGGGGGGATACTGAAGAAATAACTTGGTGAGTTTATTCATGAGTGCTTTCTGTCATTTGCCAGGAGCCAGGGGCTGCAACACACTGCAGGCAAAGGCAGTTTGCAGCAAACAGACAAGATGATTAAAGCCACACGCTCACGGGGAAGGCCAGGATCCATTGTCAGCAGCCCAGGCAGGCTCCACACAGTCCTGCCCAGCATCAGCTCAAGTGCTGCTTCATTGTCCCTCCCTGTGAATGCTGCTGTTCCAGCACTTGCACTGGCTTTGAAGACCTGCAAGTTCCAGCAAAATCACACACCTGGAATCCTTCCAAAAGGTATCTGGGGCAATACCCCTTGGCAACTGAATCAGCCACTGGGATATAACCTGGCACTTAAACAGTCTTATTTGTTACTCCATTTCAATGCTGCAGTGCACAACTCCAGTTAGGAAATACAGGCATGGCTGAAGGGCAGAATACCTATTATAAGAGGAATGTTTTAGTTTAAATTATTTTTTATTTAGGCTGACATATAATAAAACCACCTACTTCCCCCACTTCTTCAGAAAGTAATGGCAGCTAAGGGGGAATGAGTTCAGCTGCTAAGAAAGCCTCACCACAAAGAATGCAAAATACATTTTCTTAGGCAAAAAACCAAGCAGAAATTCCTCCCAGGCAGAAAATGCTCCAGTGCTCTGTTTCCATGCTTTCTTTTCCCACAGAAAGGCAGTAAGCCAGCCTCACATTAACAGAACTTCAGCAATTATCCCATTTTGGGAAGCTCCACTGTCACTAAAGCAAAAGGTTAATTGTCCCACATTTATTTGCTAAATTTCAAGAGATGAGTTCTGCAATATTAGGGTGGATTTTTCATCTCTTTAATGCAATTTTTACATCTCTGGGAAAGAGTCCGAGTGCCAAAGGCAAATATTATCTAACTCTTCTAATGGAAAGCTTCTAATGGAAAGCTCAAAGTCACTTTCTACAACTGCTGGAGAGTCAGAGAGGGTTTTGGAACAAAGTAACTGAAAAGCAAAAAATGTCTTCAAGCTATAATGGACTTTAATGAAGTTAAAGAAAGGCACCATCAGGAAATGGCCAGACTACAGAGAGCCAGGTGTCCATCTGGCTGACCTGGAAGGGTTCCCTGCAACCTTGGGCTCCATCACAAGCAATCACTAAAATCACGTCCTCCCTCATTTGAAAAGCCTTTGGTGGATCCCATACAGCTAAAAGCCACTTTCAAATAAAAATATACTCTTTCAGAAAAGGAAACACTAAGAGTAGTAACAACAACTAAAACTGTACCAATCCATAGAGAATGAGCAAAGATTTGCTCAAGGAATTTGAGGCAACTCAGGTTAATTCAGAATTATTTTTTACATATTCCAATACCCAGCATGATTAACTGATACCTCCCATAAATAAAATAAAAGCTCCCAAGATAAGCACATGTGAATGAACCATAACAGCAAATTATTTCTTCTTGTTATTATTGTCTCTTTTCCTGGACCTCTATGACTGTCTGCAAACAATTCCTAATGTCTCTGTAAGCTGAGCATTCCTGCTAGAACCAGTGAGAGACTAAGCTTATTCCAGACTCACTCTTTTAGAGCCATTTATTACACTAACAAGTCATAGCACAAACTTTATCTAATAACAAGCACAAACTTTATCTAATAACATCTGAGGTGGATAAATTATCAGGCAGGAAGGGCAGGCTTTTAAGGATGCACCCTCATTAAAAACAAATCAAAACCCCAAACCATTCCCAAAACACAACTCAACAGAAGCCCAGGGCAGAGATGCCCCCAGGTTGTATTCTGTGGCTGTGCCAAAATTCACCCTGTGTGGGCCCCAGTGAGGTGTAGGTGTGTTCAGGGAACAGGTCCTGTCTCAGACAACTTATGGTCAGGAGAAGAAAAGGATAAAACAAGTCTGGAGAACATAATTCCATTGCTTGTCTAGTTCAGAAAGACGAGAGCCAGGTTTACCATATATTTTATATTTTGCAGTTTGCCTTCTACGACTGCTGCTTCTGAAATCCTAAGTTCTCACCTCAACACTCCCCCCACTCCCTGCAAGAAGTAAAGGAGAAAATGGGAGCAAATAAACTCATCAGAAGAGGACAGATCCTCAGGTTCATTTCCCCCATGTGCGGCTGCTGTAACACACCAACATGAAGCATCGATGCTTGTGCAAACAGAACAATGCTGTCACCTTTCCCTGTCCCTGTCCTGGGACTGCAGGAACAGCAGCAGCTTTGCTGCCAGTAGGGATGAGGAGGGATGAGAGACCAACTCTACTGAAATCAGGAAGCAGACAGAGCCTTGAGCAAGTGTCAGCTCCTCTTCACATTTTGGGGAAAATCTGAGAAAATAAAACACTCTCAACTCTACAAACCTACATATTCACACTAGGTTTACTAAGTATCATCCAGTGAGCACAAGCAGAACCAATCTTCACTTTCCCTCCTCTGAAAATAACCAACTTTACATTGTTTATATTTTATATAACTGAAACAAATACTATTCAACAACCCAACACTAGTCCCAAAAGGACATTTGAGACTGGCTCTGACAGTCCCTGCACAGGCTCCTGATTCATACTGACTGTGGTGCCAGTTCTACCAAACACCTGTCATTAAACAGATGTCCAGTCTGTCTGCCCTCCCCCACAACCACTGCTGCTGCTGGAGCTTGGTGCAACACTACATGGATAACTTTAAAAGGGATTCAGACTGTCCAGGATGTTCAAAGACTGACCCCTCTGCAATTTGTCATGGCTGTTGGTCAGCTTTACCTTCTAGATCCAGATATGACTGGGGATACAGTCACAAGAGATCTGTGCTCAAATGCTTGGCTCTTCCCATATTTGGTATCACACCATGTATCACACACAGTAACAAAACTAAACTCTCTCACAGAGCTGTGGGACAGAACTCAGTTTTCCTGTCTTTGATACCATTCTTTCCCTTTCTCCATCCTTTGATACCATTCTTTCACCCTTTGCTAGGACACAAATGATGACAGACTAGGTGGCAAACTTCCAATAACACATTCCTAGTACACGTGTGGCATTTTGGCTTAGTCATCAGGTAGTCTAATCCAAATAATGAAAATAACAACAGAAATCAGATGTGGAGAACTCATCCATCACAACAGTGATCTCTCCCAAAGTCCTGCCATCTTCTAAAAATTACTAGAAGTTTCTTTCTGTACAGGAAAGGAGTTTGTGTCACACCTGACGTAAGAAAATTGAAGCACCAGAAAGAGTGACCAGCAGGAGAGATTCTTGCAAGTCCTTTCAGATTATGTACAGCCACATGCAACAAGACACTGCTGCAAATTCCTTGAAAGCCCAAATACTACAGTCTGTTATGGAGTATCACTAGATTAGAACGTAATAAATGATTTTGCTTCTATTTCCCTCATATTTGAGTTGTTCTCTCTCTGACATCTTTCTACAGTTCAGGACTTGTCCTGTGGGCCTGATATTTCTGGGTCAGAGATTTTAGCCTGTTAGCAGCTGCTAACTTTTTCCCAAGGAAAAAATTCTCAAGAAAGCTTCTTCTCAAAACAATCTTGGTAAACAACTCTCCTTTCTCAAAGCAGTCTTTGTCCAGCTGGGGTTTGCTGTTTCTCTAGTTTAACCAATGGAATTAGAGAGGTGTCGTTCCTATTCACCAGTCATGTTAAGTCTGTATCTGAACACCTTATAAAAGGTACTAAGAATTAGAAAATAAAGCCTTTTTTCTATACTCTTTGCCTTCTAAAATATTTGGAGTCTTTCTTTTGTGTCCTACAGCGACACTTGTCCAACACAAGAAGTACTCTAGAACATGTTCTCCTGAACCAATGTGAAAGAGGGACGCATCCAGAAGACGCAGCATCCCAAATAACAGTGAGGATGTTTGATGCTTCCTTGGCCCAGGCTTCTCCCAACACCATGCTCCATCCCACACCTTACCACCAACCCTGTCTTCCTTTTGCCTCACCCTGAAGCTGACCAGGAATGCTCATCAGGAGGACAAACCCTTGTCCTTTGCCATCCCAGGGGGACCCCACAATCAACTCACCAGCACACGATCTCCCAGCCGTAAATCCTTCTCCCCTTTTTTCACAGACCCACTGTCCGAGAGGTTGGATCCGGACTCGTTGCCCGTCTTCATGGCGCTGTTCAGGACGCTCTCCCTCAGCGGGATCACACGTGTGGACAGAGGTGGCGTGGCTGTCCCCGAGTGCAGTGACAAGTTCTGAGCCGTCAGGGAGTCCACGGAAGGGGCGTCACTGCCCGAGCCCTCGGCCACCGGCTGTCGCGTCAGCTTGGATGGTCGCGTAAAAATCCCCTGCAGCGGCTGGCACTCAAAGTACCGCACTCCTCCCACAGAGCCGTCATTCTTACCCACAGGGTCATCCAGAACAACCCCTGCCCACTGGCCTGGAGCAAACTGTGTTTCCCCAAGGTACTGGATCACGCCTGGCTTCACTCCGTTCACCCAGACGCGTTCGCCCACCACGAAGTCTCCCAGGAAATCATCGCCCACCTCGGCAACCTTCGAACCCGACTTCTCGGCGCTGCTGGTGGACGTGGTACCCTGCTTGTGTAAAGGTGAGCCTGTGGATCAAGGAAAAAGAGGGTTTGGTATAAGGAGAAATCCTAGAAGGAAGGCATAACACCAGGAAAATGTGTCTGCAGAAAGGAAACATCTGGGACAACAATTTGATTGCAGGTGTACTCCCTGTGAAGATCAAACCTGAGTGACGCCAGTACTTACACACCTTCATCAGCAGGAAAGCAATCTCACAGAATCTCCATCTGCTGCCCCATTTCTGCAGGTCTCACTCAGAACATAAAGAAATGACCTCATGTCTTCATCCCCTTTACAATACCTCAGTCCCCTCAAGACCCCAGAAGGGCTGCACTGCTGTGGATAAGCTCAAAAGCACAGGAGTGGTGGTGAGTGCTGAAGGACCAAAGGCAGTTCAATGAACTGTTGCTTTGCAGAAAGAAGCCAAAGTCATCCTTTCACTCCCAAAAAATAAATCAAAATATAGATATATTTAAAAAAAAAGGTGTGAGGCACTGATGTTTTAGCAGTTGGCACTACAAGAACCCCATTGAGTGTCCCAAATTCCCCATTTTTCCAAGCTTCTGCTGTGCCCTTTGCTGGAGCAAATGCAGCAGCAAGCAGACACCTGGGGTATGCTCAATATAAGCAGCATCTCCTTAAACAGGAAGTATCTACAAACCTTCATGCACAGCCTTCCAGGGCCACACAATGTGCATGGAACTCATTATAACTGGCAATAAAGAGTGTCCTTTTCCCAGCATCAGCCTTCCAGCAATTCTCTGCAGCCTGGGGAAGGAAAACTGCAGGTGATGCTGGTATTTACTGTTCTGCTCACACTCTTCAGCAGAATCTTCATCAGCCAAACTCTCCATAATACCAAAGAGGGCCCTTAAACACGTGACAGGTGCCTGAGTGGGAACAGAGTCAACCCAAGCAAACAAGACAGGAGTGACCCAATTCTTGCTGACCCCACTGTCAAACCCTCCTATCACAAACTTGGGGCTTTCAGCCTGGGCCCCAGGCAACAAACGACAAGGACATTAAAACTCTCTGAGGGTTAAAGGGGGAGGTTGAGTAAAGCCCTAAAAGAAACCACAACAGAAACCGAGGAAATAAGCTTGCAAAGTAAGATGCAGCAAGTCACACACCATGGACCTTCAGCCATCCTCAGCTCTCACGAGCTCTGAGGTCCCAAGTGTGGTTCTCCCACATGGCTGGTGTAGGGGGTGTTGGCAGGAGACTTGGTCCTGTGCACATATCTTGTGTTCAATGAAAGATTAAGTTTCTGGGTGCCACCAACTTGAAAAGTCTAAAGCACACCCAGGAAAAAAAAAATTTATTTGCTACCAGAGAAGGCTGGCAGGAGGACACCCTGAGCAGCTGCAGAGACAAGCCAAATTTGAGTGCTTATGTGTAATGAACTGTGAAACTTGTTCAGCCTCAGCCATCATTGTGGCTCAGTCCACAACACTTCTACAGCTCTTTCACAAGTAATGGGCCTGACAGATCAGGCTCAGCTCCTAGAAAGAGTGAAAAACATAAAAGCTCTCAAAGCAAGATACTTCAAAGGTTTACTAGAGGTCTAGGAAAGAGGAAAGAAAGGAGCACCAGCACAATAGCATGAAGAACTTTGTTTCTGCTAAATCATGTGTGTTACAAGGGATCAATTTTGACACTTTGGTTCTTATTAGACTCCAGAGTCAACACTTGACAAATTTCTATGGCCACCAGTCTGGGGCCCTTGGAAGCAGAACCTCTGCCTGGTCTGAACCTTATCTGAACAGGAAGACAGCAGCAATTAAGGTGTGATTGTACAAACTCCTCTGAGGAACAGAAGTATCTCCAACCAGCCCACTGCGCTCAGTGGGCTGGAGCTGGAACAAGTCTTGAGAAGATCAGCCAAAAGGGACATGCACAGCATAACACATGGGGAATGCTAAAGAAAATCCCATGATGGGCTCAGGAAGGGCAGTAAATACTGTCCCCAGCTGTGTGAATACTGTTCCCAACTGAAAATGTTGGTGGCAACAGAGACCACAGAGCTCCCAGCAAAGCTCAGTCAGCTCCCAGGGAGAATCTTCTCCTGGCTTCTGGACCCTGCCTTGGAAGTTTCCTCAACCTCATGTGTTCGTCAAGAAGTTTTGGGGGCTTTTGGGCAAATCTCTGGCATTCAAGCTTGTGTCACTCTCAATTCTGTAGGACAGTAGGCCAAGATGAGCTCCATCAGATGGACAGCATTACATCCAGGAATCAGTGTCACCTTAAAAAAATTCAACCCAAAGACTATAAGGATGCTTAGAGCTTTTGATCTTTACAAAAGACTTTAAATAAAAAGAAGTGTGAAGGAAACAGGGCTCCATCCATCTGAATTATAAAAACAATCATAGGCAGAAAATAAGGCCACCATTGTCATTTCAATCCTTAATAGCACAAGACAGTAAAGCAATGAGATTAGAAAGTTACATTTTAAGAAGATTCTAAGTAAAATAACCAAAGCTGGCTACAGGGGTTTATCACCACCAAGGTCTGTGATAGGTAGGAGAATAAATTAAATTAGAAACACAACTTAGACCCTGATTTCATGCTTGGAAGAGCACCCTAACACACAAAGATCATGCCACTGATATGTTTGTGCACACGTATGCACTGTGTCAAGGACAGCCAAACTCAACCTACTATCCAGGGAATTATAAGCACAAAGTCTGCGGGGTTCTGCTGCTATACTGAGATCAAAACTGCTTTTCTAGTCTTATTGGAGCCTGAATTTCAGCATAGTTCTGATTTTGGGTGTTAGTTTATGGTCAAGACACAGGTCACATTAACTCTCATAAGCACCTCTGCAATGTGGCTGGGATAAGCAAACCCTTCAGAAGCAAAGCTCAAGCAAAGAAAGGCAGGAAGGCTGCCCAAGGCTGAACAAACAATGCAGCAGGATTTAAAATGGCATTTAGACTCACTGTATTTCACTGCAAGAGCAAACACATTCAAAACTCAGACCAGAAAAANAAAAAAAAAAAAAAAAAAAGAACAGTTCATTGGAATCCTGGTGCAACACTGTCTTCCCCCAAAAGCCAAAATTCTAATGGAACTTCACACACTCTTGTTCATTTTAGGTGCCTCCCTGATAGGCAGGTATGCTGAACTACAGTAATTACATCTCAGAGAAATAATCTCATTCCAGGCTCCTGAGCAGTGCAGGCAGAAGCATCATTATGTTTGAGCATGAGGTGAATTATTCAAAAGTACAGGATGTAAATAAGGAACTGCCTGAAGGTTCACCTTGTTTATTATGGCCACAATGTAGAAACTTGTGTTTTACGTGGCTTTCATTACCCACATATGAAATAATAACCACAGAGCAGCTAATGGGCTTTTGAGCAGCAGGTTTTCAGAGAAGCCAAGAGTAACCATGATCAAGTTGAACTCACTTCTCTTGGCTTTTACTAACCCATTAACTGGATGGTCAGACTGGATCTGGAGCAGTCCAAGCAGACTAAGCTCTGATCCTCCCAGGTAGGTATCTGGCCACCAGCCTTTCAGAAGGCAGATGGTAGCAATGAGTAACTTCAATCCCATGAGTATCTTAGGATAGCCCAAAGGTGAGAGCAGCTGATGGCACTGCTCTCAGAGACCTGACACTGGCATCACCACTCTCCAAGTACCTCTTACAGCTGAAAGGAAAGCTACCCAAGAGGACTGCCAGGAAAGATTCCTGAGCTTTTCCAGCCTACAGGCACCTAAGGAGTTGTCTTTTGGTCTCTGTCACTTGGATTTGCCGTTTTAAAGAAGAAAAGTCTTCTTGTTCTAGTCAGACTGCCCAGATAAATGCCAATAAGTTCCAAAAAACTCATTAAGAAAAAAAGTTCCAAGAAACAGCAAAACAAGAGTACAGACATTAGGTATGAAATTGAGAAGAGTTACACAAGGGAAACACACACAGCAGAACAAACTGGGTACTTTCTACTCCAACCCTGGTGATGCCAATGAAGAAGCCACAGGAACCCTCTGAAAGTCACTACCAGGCCTCTAACTCAGCAGCTCACCTGGAAGCCAGTGATGAGGAAGGCTCTTCCTGCTTGATCCAAGGGGATCTCCCTGTGCTGCTCTGTCCAGCACAGACCTCACTTGTGAGTCAGGATTCAACAGCAGCAACTGCTTTCCTCCTCTCACTGGGACTGGGCTCCAAGACACAAGCAGTGAGCAGGATCCCTTCCACTCAGGCTTTCCAACTTTACAATCCTATTGTGTTCATTAGCTGGCTCATTCTTTTTGGATTAAATGGGCTTCCTGTAGGTCACAGCTTCCAGGGCTGAACAACAACTTGCAAATTAACGTCAGACAGAGCATCAACTGCACACACATCTTATCCAGCCCCAAATCTCTGCTTTCCCTTTGGCCTTCACAAAGCCTACACATTAACCACCACTACAGCAAACTTGGTGCTTAGAGCTCTTTCTGCAAACTCATCCCATTACTTTTAGGGACCCACAGGACAGGGCACCAGTACTTCAGAAGCCAAGTTCCTGCCAGGCAAGAGCTGGAGAGGTTAAAAGTTTAACTGAAGTTTCAGCCTGTTCACAGGGCTCTTGTTACCGTGTCAATGAAAGCCATGTGTCCAAAATCCCTTGACGCACAAGGGCTTCTGCAAAAAGTGCACGGATTCTTCCAGCTCTTGGAAACTGCTGCAGGAAGGAGTGAACAGAAGCTCTGTACAGTATAGAAGCAAGAAACCCCCCTCAAGAAAGTTCTGGAAACTGAAGTGAGAGGAAGAGAGCACTTGCTCTGCAGCATCAGCAGGAATAGCTTTCCCTGGAGGATCCCTGACAACTTGCTCAGCCTTGTGCTGTTTAAATCACATCCACTGAACCCCTCTATCCCCTCACTCTCTCCACATTTTTTGACCTCCCACAGCACTCCAGTTGCTCATTTCTTAACCCCAGGCAACTGAAACAAAGGGGGAAGGAAACTTGTATCTAAAGGGGAGGAGGGAGAGGAAGGGAAGAGCAGTTTAGTGTGAGAAGCAGTGCACAGTGAGTGTTGCCCATGTATTTCCTACTCCCTGCAGAACCCTTTTGTAATCTGACTGCTCCCAAGACACATGCCAGGCACCACAACTGCCAAAGGACTCAGAAATGCAACAGCCTGTTGTGTTGCCATGGGAATCAGGAGACAAGCAGTTAATTGATAAAATGGAGGCACACTAGATTTAAAAGAAAGAGCAAAGAAAACAACAACAAACCAAAAAAACCCCCAAACCAACCAAAAAAGCCCCCCCAACAACAACAACCACAAAACAACACAAAACTACACACACAAAAAAAACCCTCTAACCAATCAAACAAAAACCTCCCAAAACACAACCAAACAAAAAAAAGAAGAGATTCAAGAGTAGTGTCTTGTCTCAGGAAGGAGGGAAAAATAAGCACAAACATTATATTTACAGAAGAGCTTTACAGTGCTCCTGAAAGAGGCCTATTTCCTTTCCTATTTTAATTTTCAGAGGTTTTTACCCTCAAACATCACCACATCACAAGACAGCCTGATATGCAGCACAGAGTTGCCTCACCCACTCCTGGCTGTGTTCCCTCTCCATGGTCATCGATAAACTTCTCATCCACTACCTAGTAACAGAAGGTGCACCAGCCTGGCAGAACTGCCACTGTCACAAGGCTGAAGACACTTCACCCCCATGTCACTGGCCCCTGCTGTAGAAGCCACTAACCTGAGAAGGGGCAGCAAGTTGTGCAGTCTGTGAGCATCTCAAATGCAGCCTTGCAACCAGACTGGTCAAAAAAAACTTTTGGTACCAGCTCTGCTCCTCCCAGCCCAGGCAGAGGTTCAAGGACAGTCCGGAGACCAATGGACTGTAATGCCCATTTGAAGCCAAGATTTTGTCAGTTGGAAAACCCTACTGCTGGCCCACAGGCGTGCCAGCTAAAAGGAATAACGTCTGGTTTTAATGCCACAGGGATTGTGCAAGAGCCTTGGAGGCATCAGAGCAGCCTGGCTCACTGTTTGGTTCAATGCTTAGATGATGAGGTGGGGATGACAGTCAGACACTATCCCTGCTCAGGCTGCAGGCACCAAACATCTGTGGTGGATGATTCTACCCCATCCAAAGCCCACCACACTCCAGTGTGAGCTGGGGGACAGCGTGGTCTTGTCCTCACAGCCACATAACTGTCAGCTCCTGGTGCAGTGGTTTTTACTCCTCTCTTTACACTGTAGTTACCATAAGCTTCTCTGGCCTGCAATGACATTTCATCTCCAAGCATAACACTGCAGAACTTCTGGTGGAGAGCAGAGCTCAGCAGAGCTTCCCCTCAGAGGAGGACAGTCCAGAGCATCTGCTCCCCACCACCTACAGCAGCTAGTCTGCTGGGCAAGACAGCAGGATGCACAACCTGCTGCACCTCCAGGAGCTGCCACCTGTGCAGGGAGACAGGGATCCTTCCCTTGGCAGCAGCAGCAGCAGCCACACAGGCACAGAAAAGGCACCTCCCGTGGGAGAAGGGCTGGTGCCTGCTGCCTCCACAGCACTCACTGATGGTGAGGCCTTGCCACATGGAATTTCTAGGTCCCCACACGGAGATTTGAGCTTCTCAAAGCAACCTGGATTACATAAACATGACGCTGTTAGCAATCAAGTGAAAGCCAGCCCACTGCCATATCAAAATTCAAATGATCGAGCACAGTAATGAAGTAGCTGCTTTCTGCAGGATTTATCACAGCCCTTTCAAACTGCAGGATGAGGCAGAAGCAGAGAGGGAAGAGGTGCCTGGGAGAAAAAGCAGTACTTTGCAGACAATAGCCAACTGCCTGGCAGCACATTGTGGGAGGAAGGAGCCCCAGAGATTTATGGCTAACTTGGAAACAACGACTGAAAGCTCTGCAAGTTCAAAGCTGAAAAGTTGGGGCCGTGATCTGGCACAGAGGCAAGCTCTGCATCTGGCACCCTGAAAATCTATTGCCTCTGCTGCCCCCAAGAATAACCACAATGGTGTGTATTTCAAGATCTGATACAACTTCAGCATCCCTGTGTTTAGCTCCTTTGAAGAGAGGAGGCATATCCAGAAATAAAGCTGCAATGAGGAGGAACACAATAAGAACAAGAATTATGAATGAGAAGCAAAACCAAGTAAGGACCATTGCAAAGATGTCTGGCACTGAATGGAAGGAGATGCCCATTGAGACAAATATTTGCCTCCAGAGAGGCAGCTGGGAAGGGCAGTGAACCTCAAACAGACATCCCAAACAAAGGCTTTCTTATAAAGGTCTCATTCAAGATGCTGACTGGTACAAAATCTGCTCTGCCACAGGCGAGACATTCTTGGTGCCTGCTAGAAATGGGAGGCATGGAGAAGTTGGGGGGGTTACCAGCTACACTAGATCAAATCCAGTATAATTCTGAAAAGAAACAAACAGCAAAGCTATATATTTATGTGGGAGGATTTAAAGTTTTGTTTTTTTTTTCAAATAAACAATAGTATTCAATGAAATATGCAAAGCAGATTGGTTTTGGCAGTACAAGGCACAAGGGAGGCAAGTGACTAATAGAAAATGCACAAGGTTTCTTTCACTGAGGGAAAATTACCTTGCAGCATATGGATAGATCTATTAATCTCATGATCGCAGTCTTAATTGTTATGTAATTATTATTTTTAAAACCATATTCTTTCAACATTCACTTCTCAATACTCTATTTAACATTTTTCAGCCTTAAAACAGGGCCTATAAATCACACCTCTGGAGAAGCACCGTTTTCACCAAAAATAATGAAAACAAAAATCCCACAATTTTAACAGCTTTTCAAGTTTAACAAAGACTGGAGCGCCCATATTTTCTTCCTCAGCATGTGCCATCCCTCATCTCTAGAAATAGCATACAGACACATTTGCAGAACTAGAATTTAATAAATTCCAGGTTAGGATGTTAAAGTAACCCAGAGTGTATTACAAAATAACATACTCAATTCTTCCTTAAATAAACAATAAAATCACTTCAACTAGAGAATATGCCACATAGAAGCATTACCCACTTTATTCACAACTTATTCTGACAAGAAAATGTAGTTTTCCATTCAAGCAAGCCCTTCGCTCTAAAGACTCACTAAGCTTTGTCCCACTAGCCAAACTGGGTTACCTCGCAGACCACTGCAAGTAATAAAAGACTTAAGGGCAGAAAGGAGCATTAGAAAGCAGCCCAGGGTAACCCATGAGATGCAAAAACACCAGCTGGGGAGGAGGGAAATACTTACAAGAAAGGCTCCTGCCCGGCACGGGGAGTTTCCTTCCCGCAGCCCGAGCGAGGCACAACTCCCCGCTCACACTCACGCACGTCCTCGCCTGCAGAGCTGCGGTCACACCCTATGCTCAGTTCTCTCTAAAACCAGCACTGAGCTGATTTCTTGGAGTCTTTTCTTTTCAAAGAAGCATGGAGAAGCCCGAGGAGGAGCTCAGCATAAAGCATGCCCACAAACCCCAGCACACACACACACACGTGTGCACAGTTGTCTGCTGTTTCTGTGGGAATCTGTTAGGCACAAGTGTGGTTTGGGGGCTGCTGTGATGGAAGTGAAGACAGCTGCTCTCAGGGAGCTGATCCAATGACAAAAAAGAAAGAAAAGGAGGCAGACACAGGTCTTTAATAAGACATTTATAAACGATTTCCCAGGCAGAACACTGGCATTAGCTCAGAGAGAGCAACAGTCTTGGGACTGTTCTGAACTGGAGAAATTTATCTTGAGCATTAAATACTGTAAAGAGCAGCCAACTAAAGCACAGTGCTTCCCCCCCTTGCCACCACCAGAAGAAGTAATTGAGCAGCAGGGTTCTGAAATTGCATGGCCTTTTTACATATTGGAATTTTGCTCAGGCATCATTCCCACACAAAACCCACTTGGATGGACTCAGGGATCATTCCTACAGCACCAACTGAGATGAGCAGCCAAGCAGTACATTGCTTAAGCAGGTGCACACAGAAAGGCCACCGACTTATTCATTCAGAAATGATAGCATTAGCTCAGTCCCAACCAAATGTGGAATAGAAGGTACAAAAAAAAAAGAGCCTGGTTTGCCTGGAGGGCAATTATTACTTTCTGATCAGACTGGAGCCAATTTAGGGGATCCCAGCAGCTCCCTGTACTGGGAACAATATGCAGGAGAAGTTGCTATGTGTGCATAACTCAGGGTATTTACTCCTAGGGGATAACCTGAGCAACCATGCACAAGTAGACTGACTGCACTTCTAACAATCCATGGGAAAGAGAAGTTAAATGACAAGAGACAGTTGGCACAGACTGCCTACGGACACAGTATTTACTCCAGCTATGGAACAAGCATTATAACCTCTCATATATCCTCAGAGTGCTCAGTGGTCTGGTTACCCCAGTCAGGTCAGATCAGCTCGAGTGCAGTGCAGTATCTCCCCTGGTGTGACAGGTGATGAGCTGTGCCACTCATACCTGTGCTCCCACTGCACGCTGAGCACTGCAGAGGCCCACACTCCCCCAGCTCAGGCTTAAAGCATCCTGCACATTTGTGTACATCTTTGTACATTTGTGCAACTGGAAGCTGCAAGCTTAGGCAGCTGGTGTTCTGCTGGCACCATGGAATCTCTCCATGACAAAGGCTAGACATGTAACAACACAGCACAGCAGTAAGATCTTCCTCACTCCTCCTCTCTTGACAGAAAACCACTTCTCATTTCTACCTGCTGAATCTCAGAAATATTTCTTTGGTGCAACCACAAGCTTTTCTCTGACTTTCTAATTTTACTTTGCTCTGCTTCCCCCTGGCAGGAGTTAGGATAATCTTCACAGCAATGGCTCTTTACAAGAGCTGCCAGCCTGCAGCCACAAAAGGTATTTCCTCATGCCTGTCTGCAGCTGCTCTTGAGGGGAAAAGTATAAAAATTTAACACCTGACATATAAGAATGAGGGAGGATGCTTTGTTAGCTCCTTATCTGCATGCTGAGAGGCTGGCTTTCAGTGTGACCAGCAATGCTGAGAAACAACACAGTTTGAACCACTGGGATGGTACCAGCAGACAAACAAGCACTAGGCTTTCCCCCTTGCACACTGTTTCCCCCCTTCCTCAGTAGAAATATGACATCAATACAATTGCACCCTCCACCTGAAAGAGGAAGATTCCAGGGGCCATCTGCAGCACCCCAGGATCCCAGAGGAACTATAGCAGAGGTAAACACAATTGCCTCATAACTGCCAAGCAAACTTGAGCACAATCCTGGGGCTGCACTGTGCTAAACACAGCTTTGATTCATCACTCCATCAGCCATTTATTCCTCCAGCCATACATCCATGCACAGAGCAGGCAGCACAGCACACAATGGACTGATTGTACACAGCCCCACGCTACGCAGAGTGCAGAGTTTGTTGGGCTGGCTTTGCTTTGCCTAATCTAACAAAAAGGATATTTGAGAGCAGATTAACACTGAGTCATCTACTTCATTGCAAATACCTGGCTTAAACAGCTAAGTATCCAATTCAAAGGGCAATGAGCTATACATGAACAGCCATCATTTGCAGAAAAGCCAAGTCACCTATTTGCAGTGGATGTCTTTTTTTTTTTATATAATAAACATGACCATGACCAAGATCTGATCCTAAAATACATCAGCTACAAACATTGACCCCCCACAGCAAGTGTTCTCAAACCCAACAGATCTAAGTCTCAGTGACCACCAGAAATGACATCATACACCATTCCAGGAGTGGTGGTGGGCAGTCAGCAGCCACCATGAAGGTGGGGAAACTGATGACGTGAAGTGAGAGATCACAGATAAAGCTTGGGAGGTGACGAGTTGAGCTGCACTGAAGACTGAGCCCAGGGCCCCACAAGACACCCTGAGAACACACTGTGCTCCCATTCCCAGCACACCTGACTGGTACAAAAGATTCAGATGTGGCCTATGACTCTCTCTCATGCCACTTCTTCAGCACTTTATCAGATGATCAATTTTAGGCTTTTATCTTCTTTGAATGCCCATCCAGGACAGAGTCAGTCACTGAGGATGATACCTCCAAGCCCATTTTAGGACTCAGAATTTTCTCAACACCTTACCATCTTTACCTGAAATCTTCATCAAACCCTTCTAATTTCTGGCAAGATTTTTTTTTTCCTGAGCAAATACCTCCAAATAAAATATTCTGTAGAAAGTATTTCTGTGAAATAAGTTATACAGCTTCTGTCATCTTCAGGGACATGAATCCTAAAGAACTGTGCAGATTTAAGTGTGAAATAAGACAAGCATGTGCAGGACAGAAACTTACCCTATAGGAGTACTCTAAAGGCACTAATGTTTACAGATACTTCAGTTCATGGAAAGGATGAGGGGAAGCAGCATCAGAGAGGAAAGCTGCTGCTCCTGTGCCAGGACTGGGAGGACAAAAGGTCAGAAAAATCTGCTGCCCAAAATAACTTCCACTTTCACCTCTGACTTAGAGGATGACATGGGCAAGACCTACTTCTTTAAGTTGTCTTTTGTGTAAAAACATGGTTAATACTGACCTTTGTCACAGCCTTCAAGCTTTGCAGGAGGTGGTGAGGCATTGAGAGTCTTGAACAGAGAGGTTTCATGTGTGCATAGGAGGCCTATAATTGCAGGAAATGAGAATGACCTACAGCTCCTGCTTGTAGGAATTCCTCAAGCAGATTGGGAACACTCCTGTAGCAGAGTTAACTCCTGCATAACGCTGCCCTACAACCTGACAGTGCACTACATCACACAAATCAACTCCTGAACCTTGCTGCAGGTTCAACTTGTAAGAGGTACTCATGGCTAAGTTCATCACTGCCTTCCTCTGAGACCATTTAAAAATCCCCATTCACAAACATTTCCTTTCTCACAAAGAATTCTGCAAACACATCCATGGAATGAAGTGTTCTGCTGCATCCTCCAGTCCACAATCCAGATGCAGCACACAGGACACACATTTACTGTGCTGGAAAACAGCATTGCCAAATGCGTTTTGTAGCAGAGAGACCATCAACTGTATTTTGAATAGAGCTGCTGAAGTCACAGACAGCTCAGTTTTGACAACTGTTATTAGTTTAGAGTGAGTGTTGTGATAAACACTGTTTTCTTACAGATCTCACTCCTGCATAAAAACCTGTTTCTCTCTTTTATGGGAATAAGATAGTAATTTACTTACTAACATCTTCATTAAAAATTAAATATCCTACTGAACTTAAAATAAATAAAGAATAATATTTGTATTCCAAATGTTTTAAGGCTTTTGTGGAAATCAAGTGACCTACTTTCCTCAAGTCATCATCTTTCCTGCTTTCAAGGAAGATGCTCACATGCAGGGTCAGTGTGTGATGGTTAATTCCAGCCTATGGCAAATATTATGTAGTCTGATGCCACTTTAATCCTGCAGACTCTCATCGCAAATCCATCTATGCCAAAGGGAACCCTTCCTTTAATTTCAATGAATATTGGCTCAGGCCTTTAATGATTAATCTGCTCTTGCTGGATTAGTGCAATTGTTGGAGGCAGAACATGCAGGACCAGATCCTGTCCCAAAGCTGCATCCCTACCCTGATGGGCATAACCACAGCCACAGTGCTGCTGCTGCACACTTACACCAGCCCAGCTGAACAGGATTCAGTTCATTATATTCCAGCCTCCATAAGCTGAACATCTGTGGGAAGCAGATTTTCTTTCCCTGCTGTTCTGTGAAGAGCTACAGACAGAGAGAGCAGGAGGGTGTGTGACCTCCATATGTCTTTGGTGTGTGCTCACGCCTCACCCACAATGAGGAGCCGAATATTAAGGATTAACTACATCAAATCCTTCTAAGAGTATCTAATCATTAAGACAATTAAAATCAGACTCACAGTTATCTCTATATGTTACCTGTAAAGCTGATTAAACTAAGATAGAGTCAATGCCTTTTTGCCACCAAAGAGGAATGCCACCAAAGGTACTTCTTCCCTTCAGGAGGGGAACCAGAAATGTGGAGGTGGTAGAGGAACCATCACCTTCAAAAACCCCAGCACAAAAGGTATTTCAGAGTGAGGATAGCAGGCAGAGCAGCTCATGAAAGGCACATGTGAGCTGAACACAAGCCCTGTGCAGATAGTCAAGTGGCTGGTCCACAACCAAGCCAGAAAACTTTGGGATAGGGTATGTCATGATGATGAGAATAAATATGCAGGGTCCCATGACAGCATCTGTGTCCATGAGTGACTGGATTTGTACTGAGGGACACAACCTCCACACAGGGCACTTCAGTCAAAACCAGAGCCAGGATGAGGGGGACACAATCAGGCTCCAGTGATCCCTCAGCAGAGCTGTTCCCACGGCTGTTGCAGCTCCCACTCCTCAGCTGTACCTCAGCCCTGGATCAGCAAAACAGCAACTCTCATTTGCACTTCTTCCTGTTCAGCCCTTGAAAACAACTTGTTTTCTTTCAGATACCTGTGAACTCCTTTGACCAGGTGACTCTGCCTGTGCAAACCTGGATCCTGCAGCTCTGGGCACTAAAGGAGTGCTAACACTGCTGTTAGTGTCTGCTGACACTGTAACAGAGGCATTTGATCCCCAAACCCCTCCCTGTCACCTCAACCTCCTAATTCCCCAAGGAACTGAAGACACTGTGTACACAGAGCCATCAACATAAAGCAAGAGCTCATCAAACTTCACTGATACCAATGACACATTTCCAGCAGGATCACTAATCCTACCCCAGGGTTGCAGCATGGATTTAATTGAGGACAGCGCTCAGATGGGAGCTGACAACACCCATCACTCCATGAGGCCTGATGCAAAACAGCAAAACCAAATGTTTGCTAGAAATAACAGCAGCCTCTGGCCTCTTGATGTGGGGTCTTCTCTCTCAACTCACCAGCACACAACACCCCAAGTTAATATTAATCAAGAGGCACAAAGCCTTTGAATACACAAGAATTAGGTCCCTACGTCTGTGCCAGTCAATCAGTTGCTCTGGACATTACAATCCTATTTCTTTTGTTGCAGGCAAAATAGTGGTTTAGTGTCTTTAATATTTATTTGGGAATTAGAATCAATAGACTGATACAAAATCAGAGCCTTAGCAGTTTCTTGCAGCTTTACAAAAAAAGGCCTGTGTTAAGACTCCACCAAACCATCAATAATTACCTGAGAACAACCTCCCCAAGTTCTTTCATTACTGAGGCATAAATTCCCCAGGAAGGACACCATCCCTCCCTCTGTTTTTCACCACAGAAAATTCCAGAAGCAACAGAAATTTCTTCTTTCTGCTATGCATCCAGCCAATTTAACTCAAAAAAAAATCCTGAGAAACTCGAGGGACGAACAACTGATTTCCAAGTTAATTTACCAAGATGTTGCTGTTAACACTGTGGCAGATAAATAAAAAGGAATTAAGATTTTCCCCTGGGAAAGGCAAGAGCAAGGCAGTAAAGGCACAAGAGAGCTAAGGTGGTGGTGAGATTTAGGGTCCTCCAGGAGAACTGAGGCAGGTACAGATCAAAAGAGACTTGGCCACAGAATTGCTGAGTCTCAAACTAGAAGCAGCCATCAGAACATAATCACATTTCTAGAAAAGAAATTTTAAAAAAAGTTAACCCCCTCATGCAAACTGAGCCCTGGGAGGGACCAGCCTCAGCCCATCAGTACCCAAAACCCAAATGCAACTAACCAGGACCCAATACCAGGCTCAGCCTTATCAAACCCTCATTACAGCATATTTTAGTTTAATTACCCTATGGAGTCAGTCATCCCATTCTCTTTAATGGCCCTGGGAGCGTTCCAGTCTGCTTCTCTCTTATTTTTAGTGAACAAAAGCAACATACAGTGTTTGCAGAAGCAGACATTATGCCAACATTATTAGCCTTGTGCATTTATTCTTCATCAAAAATAATGCATGTACACTTACATGAAAACAAGAAGGCATTGCCAGGCTCCCAGCAATGTGCTGTATAGTTTAGCTTTCAAAGCATAATTTTTGGCAATAAAACTAGGTAACTGCTGAAAAACAGTTTTGGAGTTGTTAGCCATGCCTAAATATGAAATTCATGTGACAGATAGTTGCACTTGCCCATTCAGAAAGACAGGATCCATCTGTAAAATCCAAGGTCTATGCTGGATTCTGACAGGATGCACAGAAGTCTCACAGAAAACTTAAGTTTGGGCTTTTTTGCCTCCAGCACTGAAATCGCAGTATTGCCCAGCTCTATCTGTAAATATAAATATTTATTTTGTCCTCTGTCTTTTGCTAGAACTTTTTAATTGAACAAGAGATTTAAGAACCATAAACAAACACTAGAGCCAGCTGACAGTATGAAAGGCAAACTCCAACCACATTACTCTAACACTGCTCTGAGCAGACAAAACCCACTCTGAAATGTGAATGCTTCTCTTCCCAGCAACTTTCACCTGTTCCACCAGCTGAGAGGGCTCTGTGGGCCCATTCATCACAGCTTCCACTCTCTTTCCATCTTGCAAAAGCAGGCTTTTCCAGGAGGAGGGTGGGAAAGAAACTGAGACGTATGAGCTTTGTGACAAGAAATCCAAATATTATATTGAGCCCTTTGCCTGTGACCCACACCTTTAGCACAGAAACCTTTCTTGAATGTGGGGTCAAGAGCAGTGACTTTATTCACTTGGAACATGGGAAAGAAGCCAACACATTTGAGGGAAATCTTCTCCTAAGGCACCTAGAGATGAATTTTCAGTCTGGTTAAGGAAAACAGTTACTGCAAAGCAGCAGAACTTATTTTTTCCATTATTCCAGATTTATAGGAGAGAAGGGATGGGGATGGCCAGCATGGACACCACCCAAGGCTAATTTCTTCCAGGAGTCCATGTCAGCTGCCAGTTCCCCACTGACTTTCAGCTGAACTAGCAATTTCTGATTTTTCAGAAAAAGCCCACAAGCACAGCAAGTCAATGTACCTAACCCAGACCACCAGCACAAAAGCTCTTATACCTAATGTCTCTGTGAAAGCACCAGCTCAGGTAAGGAGACACAACTCTTCACTCAAGGGAAGTTCAAAGAGGACATAGGACATTCATTCCACGAGCAGAATTGACTCTGAGTATGTTTTCAGGAAAAATAACTGATCCAGCATGTGTGACTACAGCACATCTGGTCTCTAGAGAAACCTGCAGCCATGAATTGTGAAGTTCTATAGACATGCACACGCAGCATCAACCTTCTTTCTGCTACATAAGATCTGAGTTGACAAGAGAACATGGAAATGTTAAAGAGGAATCCCCATGTCTGGGAAAGGAAAAGAGAAATGAGAGAGAGATAAGAGACACTTGACTTTGTACAAAAGAATATGAACAGAACACTGGGGAAAAGAGAAAGGAGAAATCAAAGCAACTTTGTGTATTCCAGAGTAAGAATAAAGGAAAGTACCTCCACTTGCACTTGTGCAGACAAGACTGATAAACTTGTGGGAGGGGAAAAGGATCAAAGTGTGAAGATTTTAAAAATTCATTTGCAGCTAATGACTCTGACATATATTAGGTACAACTGGAGAACAAGCAACTTCTCTTAACACATGATCTGAAAGATATGAACCCCATTTGGGGTCTTTCTGAGCCAGCCCCAAGCTCCCACAGCCAAGGAACATCTCAGAGGCAAAAGACTGGGCACTGCTGCAGTTTAATTCAGTGCTGTGTTAGATTTATGGTTCTCTTCTGCAACTACATTCAGGAATTTGAGATTTCTATTCTCCACCAAGGTGGCAAATTCATATAGATCAGTGTTGCAGCTCTGTACTTTGTAACCCAAACCACTCTGGTTTTCTTCCATCAAGCTCCAGAAAATCCAGACTTCTCCTCTGGCTTTTCTGGCAAGAGGCAGGTAAGTGCAGAGGCAAGGAGTAAGGCAGGAGTTCAGGGGCATGTAATGAATTTTTGTGAAGTCAGGAAAATCTTGTCAGCCTCCCAGGAGGCACTTTCAGTGCAAAGACACAGGTCACAGAGCTCATGGTTTCTACAAGGCTTCTCAAACACCTCACACTCCTTCATGCAACTTTAAGAGCTCATATAAAGTCTATTGGCCCATATCTGATTAATCCCAGGAAATGTAATGAAATCCAGCTTCCATGGCCATCTACCACCAGATTCTTTGGCTGCAGGCATCCCCAAAATTCACATCAGTGCCTGCTATGGTTAAGGTTTCAGTGATGTGGCCACTTGGCTCTGGAATAGAATTAAACCACCTTAACACAAAAAAAGAGTATTTTCTCTTGTAGTTGTCCCCTGCCAAAGGCTGAATCCCATGACTGTGCTGTGGCTGGGCCCCACGGCCTGCACAGATGCTGCCACTCTCAGAGAAGGGCACACAGGCAAGTCAGCAGGATTTTGGGATGCACACTTTGCTCACAGATTATCTTTGAAAGGAGAGGAGCAAGAGGCAGCTGGCCAGACTTTTGGAGAGATTTGCAGGAGGAAGAGCAGGTACAGGCTGTGCAGAGCAGGACACTGAGTGAGAAGGTGTCAGAGATAACACTACAAACCCAACCACTGTTATACACCCAGCCCAGTTGTTTAATCCCACTGTGCTCTGTTCCCATCTTCCAGGTAGGAATTGCTCAGTGCTGTGATTGCCCCAGCAGCTCCACAATTTCCAAAAGCCTCCAGCACCATCCTGAGAGGCAGAGGAGCAGCAGTACATCTGTCACACAGTGCCAACTCACCATCACAAGACTTTCCTCCTCCTCCATGGCCACTTTTTTTCCAGGAATAAAGCTTAGAACTTCTCTAGCAAAGGCCAGACTCCATTAGGAGCAGCACTGGGTACTTGGCTGCACATCCCTCGGTGACAGATGGCTGGAGCTGAACAAGGCACAGAGGAACTCCAGGGAACAGACACTGCATTCAGCCCAGGGGTTGCCTTGACCCTGCCACTGACTGACCCTTTCATACCACAAGACTTGCACCAACTGTGCCTGCTGAGACACCACTGCAAAACCTCTGGGGAGAAGAGAAGCCTCAGATCTTTTCCCTCATTTGGATGTTTTTCCTGTGATTAAAATCAACTGAAAGCAACTTCATGACACACTGCAATTATAAATCCAGACTGAAGCACCTTGCTAGAGTCACAACAGGGGGTTCTACAGGCAGATCACTGGAGCTCAGGCTCATTTCTCAAACACAGATGAGGGCATGGGGAAACAAGTAGGAAACTCAAAAATACAGAGTCAAAAGAATAACTTCAAAAAACACAGCCAAAGCTATCAAACTCTTCCTTTGTCAATTCATGCTTCCCTCTAGCAAACAAATAAAAGGATACGTCAGTATCTTAGATTTGGGCACAAAATAAAGAAATCAGGCTTTCTAATATTAAAAGCCATTCCCACAAAACTGCAATCCAGACATTTGTTGATATCCACACAAAGGGCCAAGGAAGAGCAGCACCTTTCCAATCCCACAGTGCTGTATCACACCAGAGGATCTGAAACTCCGCCCATGACCTCAAGCAGTGATTTACACCTCAAACGAAACCTTACAGATGTGCAAAAAGCCAAGTTAGAGCTGTGGCTCTTACAATACTGTTTGGGGAAAGAATCTGCAGTGGCAGAGGTTAAACATACACTACTGGCCACTGAAAGAAGAGAGAGCTCAGCTGAAAGAATCCATGAGCAAAGCACAGCCCCTGATGGGTAATAAGGGAGCAGAGTCAGTGCCTCAGCAGCAAATAGAGTCTGTGTGTGAACATCCTGTGCAGAAGCTGTGCCTGAATCACCATCCCAAAGTGACCAAGCAAAACAGGAACCTGAGAGATGGGCATTTTTTTTTGTTTTGATTAAATAATTAAGACTTCTGTATTACTCTGACAAGAGACAACATTGTGTGGTGACTCTCATTTTGCAGCATCATTATCCCAGACTAATTTGTCTGAGCATGCTAAAGCAAATTTTGACCAATATTATCCCCTTGATTAAAAACACTGTCTGAGAGGTAAAAGGCTTTCCTGATTCTGCTAAATGTTCTACATCTTGGAGACTGAAACACACAGCAAAGTAACCAGGCATGTAGGAAGTGGCCTGAATTATAAGGACAGGAGGTTGACAGATCTAAATAAGCAACCAGTAACCTTCTCAAAGGAAAGTGCAATATAGTGAAAGTACAAGTTTTGATAGGATATACATCATCCTGTTTCCCCAGAAGCAAGAAGAAAGCCTTTTTAACAAAGCAAAATGAAAAACATGACATACAAAACTCCCATCTTGAATATTTACCAGATTATATATAATAAAAAAACAAACCCACCAGCCAATAAGCCAGAAAAATGAATCCTAAGCAAAGCACACCCTCCAACTGCTTTTGAAGTGTTAATTATACTGATAATGGCAGTCAGCAAAGCTTATGTATACACTGGATAGAGACCAACAACAGTAAGGCATGTGTAGGTATGTGAAGGGAAGTCATTATTCAAATCCTAGGGCTTCAAATGTTTCTGTTTAAACAAAGGCACTAATTTGACATAAACCACACAGGCCAAATCACCTTAAGTGCTCAGTTATTACTCCTACATCCTCACAGGCCAATAGCAATGGCTACAGGGCAGTGTTTAAGGTCATGGGGCAGGTTCCCATCTGCCTAATTAACAGCCCCTCCCATCTCAGTGTCTGTACAGGCACCTCTGACAGCCCTAAACATCAGGGGATCCATCTGTCTCCCACCCATTCCACAACTTGCCTGGTTTGTGCATTACTTGGGAGAGGGAGCCCATTTATTCACCCTGTTACACTTGTTTTGATCCATCAGCCCACATAGAGATGGGGAATTTCCCATCCCATGGAATAGTGGCTCCACTAATCCACTGCCTCCAAGGCAGGAATCACCTGGCTCAGCTCAAGCCCCTGCATGGAGCCCTTACCTTCTTTTGAGCCAGTGGTGACAGCAGCTGCCGTGGTCCCTGATGCTCTTCCCACCGGGCTGGAGTGTTTCCCAGCCCTGCCTGGGATTTTAAGTCCACTTGGTTTCAGCATGATTGCTGTCTCCTGTATCTCAGGCCCCTGTTGCCAGTGTCTCAAGAGCTGTCCTAGTGTCACTGTTCAGGCTTCTTGATGGGGCACCTCTTCTTCCATTGTCACACACCTGGGAGAGAAGAGCACAAAGAAATCAGATTGAGAATGAATGAGTGAGCATGGACCAGGCTCCCAGAAAGTAGTGCCCAGCTCTCTCCTCACAGCCCTAGAAGAATCAGAACATTTCATTTCTTCTCCTGTAAAACAAGAGAGATCATTTCCCTCATCTCCCATTTTCATGTTACTTTTTTTTTCCATCAATCTCAAAGTCCTGAGCCAAAGCTGAAATTTCCCAGAGCCATTAAACAAGAATTTAAATACAGTTTGGGATTTGAGTAACTGAAATGGTTTTGACTGGTTTTAAATTCTAAAGCCCCAGCTGAGCACCTGCCAAGCCTCTGTTGTGCTGTCAGAACCCTGACAAAAGGCACCACCTTTCATGCCAGCCTTCAGAGCAGCCTCTCCAAACTGGCAGGGGAAGGAAGGGTGAAGCCAGTGTCTGAGATGGGGTTTTCAGCTCCTTTTCTTAAAGACAAATCCAAAAACTTACCACACATAAAAGGGCATTTGACCCTATGGATCTACAAGAAAATTTGAAGGAAAAAACAAAACAACCAACCACACCACCAAAACTTTCCTAAGCATAACTCTACCAACTATTCATTAGTGAAGTCACAACCCCTCCTTATGTCATTCCCTTCCCAGTAAGCAAATGGAATAAAACCTCCAAATTCCTTGCAAGGATGTTGCATCAACAAGCACAATTTCATGACAAGAAAGGAAAAATAAAGGAAATGACTAAGTTGTTTTTTAAAAAAGCACTAACATTCCTAGTGGATAAAGAAAAGCAATTTAAAAATTGAGCCTATCAGCCAGAAGGAAGATGAGGCTGGGAGTCAGCAGACCAGGATCTGGAGGAAAAAAGGTGGCAGCAGAGTAAGCCAGGGACCATGCCAACCTAACAGCACAGAGAGCAACCCAAGGACCAGCCAGAAACAGGGGACACTGATTCCTGGGCAAAGGAAGGAGGCAGCACCCCTGGGAATCAGTGCAGCAAAGATTTACAGATGCTGCAAGGAGGGAATTGCAATAATGGGATGGGAAATGATTAAGGCATGAGTAAGGACTTCAACACAGGCTGGGTCAGAGAGAGCAGGGGGCTGGCAGGGCTCCAGGAAAAGCTGCAAGCAGACACAGAGGAGGGAAAACCACAAGGAGAATTCCAAAGATTTATTCCCAAGGGCTCACAAATCTAAAACACCCAAGTGCAGTAAGAGTCAGTCATCCTTCATCAGCTTAAAGAAACAAAGGAAGGAGAAATCAGCAGAGACATCCTGAGGAGGGAGCTTGAGCAAAAACCTGAGGGATCAGGGGCTTTTCCCCAAGTGCCCACAAAGGTGTTCAGTACCTGGGGTGGATTCAGACACCTGCAGATATTCACCTCACACAGAAATCAGGGTTGGCTATGAGAGGCAGGATGCTCCAGTCACATCACCCACAGCAGAAATAACAGACAAGAGCGAGAAACTCTTCTTAAGGAAGAGAAAAAACAGCTCTACTGCAACACAGCTGGTGAGGAGCAGCTCCCAGAGCTGGATAGGAGGCTACAGCTTCCAGCTCTGTTTGGCATAAAATAGAGACAAGGAACTGAATCTGGAGGTGAGAAACATTGCTCAGCCAGGTTCCTTTTATCTGTCAAGCCACCAGATATGGCATCTCCCATCCACTCCATCTCATACAACACATTTTGCCCGGAACTGGCTTTGATTTTACAGACCAACTTGATTTCTAGCTCTTCTGCTGGCAGGTGATATGCTTTACCTCGAGATCTCAATCCATCACCTTCAGCCTGAAAGTTTGCCCTCTTCACAACATGACTCTACTCCTGAATTTACTCATTATTTGATCCTACATTTTGGTTACAAGGTTTGATGTACTCAGGATTAAGCAACCTGGGGCTGCTGGTGCTTCCACACAGCTGGTTGAATTGAGCAGGAATGTGGATAAGAAGATAAAAAGACATAGGGAAGGAAAAAACCAATAGCAGAGAAGAATTTAAGCAGGAAAAGGTGCCAGAAGAATAAAAGGATTTTACAGTTTTTCAGTCTTCTGTTAGAGAGTGTCTCTGGATCCTTAACTTTGCAGCCAGAACCACATAAACTTTAGGGAAGAGTGAATTTAGTGTGTTTCTCTATTTTGCTGCTCATCTTTGAGGAGACAGGAACTTCAGTTCATTCTCTCTCCACAACTCATTATCCCTAAAGATCAGCTGTCCACTCCCATCACAGGATATTGTGATTTTCTGCTTCTTCTCAGGACAACTGGATATTTTTACACTGGGGAGAGAAACAAGAGGAAGTGTATTCCCTCCACATAAATATTTCTGCCAGAAATCTTTACACAAACACATTTGCTTTCAACACACTAATGCTAAAACCAAATGAATTCCACAGGCTGCTACTCATGCTCCCCTTGGAAGAGACAGATGCTTTTATCCTGAAATACAACCACCACAACCGTGGCCACGTACAACAGACTCAAAAACTTCTCAAGTGGCACCAGGAATCACAGCAGATCCCCTGGCTGTGCCCACTGAATGGCAGCTTATGGGGAGGGTCTGACAGGGGCAAACTCATCCATCTAAAGTGTCACTGCCACCACTGCAGGCTGACCAGAGCCAGGGACAGCTGCCTCAGCACAGCCCTGCACATTCATCATCACACAGGGAAATAAGGATGAATTGGAGTAAATGTTACTACAGATGCAGTTTGTCAGTACTACACAGATAAAAATAAACGTCTGGGAGGCTTTTAAAGAAGGCTGTGCCTGCTGCTAGGGACAGACACTCCTTCTCTGTCACCAGTTTCTCTCCCACTTCAACACTAATATGTATGAGCAGATTTTTAGGAAGCTCTGAACACTGAGCATGGAGCTCTTCCAAATGACACCATTAGGTCATCTTCACCACGCAGAGCCATCCTAGTCCCACATTAGCTCCTGACCAAGTGATGCAGCTTTTATGCTGCAGAAGTATCCTTGGCCTGGGACACAGGCCAGTATCTCCACAGGGCACTGCCCTGCTCCATTAGAGATAACAACATGCTCTGAGCTGCCACAGAGAACCCTGAGCTTCCCAACAGGCTCTATTAGCAGAGCCCTCCTGAAAAACCTGTTTCCAGCTCTTCTGAAAAAGCTGCTTCCAGCAGTAGAGGCTGAACACGGGCAAATATGTGGTGTAAGAAACACGTGAGCCATCTCTCTTCCCTGATACTGAGATCAGCCAGAATAACCTTTAAGCTCTAACCAGAAACTTCAGGGGAACTGAAAATTTCTCATCTCTATGTTATTTATCATTCCTATTCCCCATATTACCTGCACTAGCTGTATGGTTTGCCTTCCTGCAAAACCTCAGGGAAATGTGACTTTCTCCAAATATACTGTACAGAAAACCCCATCTGCTCCTCTGGATACTCCAGTGCTACCAGCTCTGCTTATTTTGGTTTTATTTCTTTTACAAGATATGACAGACAACAAGCATTTTCTAGATCTCTGTTAGATTCTTCCTGAAGTCTTTCCACACTGGGATGAATGGTTCTGTCTGTTCCCACAACCAAGGAAAGCATCCCAGGAATGCACAATATGAAGCCCTGCTTCAAATGACCAAAATATTCTCTTCCCCATCTTTCTATCAGAAAAGGGGACAGCTGAATGTGAGTCACACAGGCTCAGATTCAAAAAGGGGAACTGTCTTGGGTGATTTTATGAAGATACTTTTTTCCCTACTCATCTGCTTTATGCCCAGAAATGTCTGTGGTATCTTTAAGAGAAACCAGGGGAGGGTTGGAGCCTGGGAATGCTGGCACAGGCTCTGTTCAATCTCTCTCTGCAGTGTGCTCTGGACAGTGTGGATTGGGGATGTTCCTCTTTTTGGACTGGTTTTTTTGATAGCTTGAAGCAAAAATTTTTTCCCTTTCATTCCCCTAGCCTGGAAGCTGTACCAGGAATCCTCTTGGCAGTTTTTTTTTGTTTTGTTTTTTCTTCCCTTGAAGTGTTTTTGGCTTGGCTTTTTTTTTTT
>VZDJ01000529.1:461733-688407 GCA_008694505.1 Cyanoderma ruficeps | reverse complement strand
TTTCTTTTTTCTTTTTTGGCCCATCCAGAGAGCCAGTGGGATGATCCCAAACCTGAGACCTCAGAGGAGCTGAACCAACACAAGAAAGGACATGAAAATCCATCAGCTTTGGCTGCTGGGAGGAGGAGACCCACACCAGAAATTCAACAGGTTTCCCATCTGCTCTGCTTTGGGCTGCTATGTGAACTCCTCTTCTCCTTCCCAGAGACCAAGGCACCAGTCACCACTTTGCTTTCCAGGCCATGCAGTCAGCCCCGGTATTTTTCTTCCCTGGGCATTTTTGAGTTTTGTTGTTCTGCTGTGGGTGAGTGTGTGGGTGCATGGAGGGTAGGTTTCTGGGAGTTCATATCTAGCATTTATTCAATCCTTTTCTGTGCCTTGTGGGCACACCCCTTCTGTTTTTGTTGTTGTTGTTGTTTATAAACAGTTTTTGGTTTTTTCTTCTACTTTCACCTGCTAGTATCAATTTCTCTCTTTGGCAGTAGAAAGGGGAGTTATTGAAGCCCTTTTCTCTTTAGAGGAAATGCTCATTCCAGAGCACATTCTCCTGAAATTTGTCTCCAAAACTGAGACAGAAACTGTTCTCAACTAAGTACAGATGTACAGCCAAGAAAAAATACCTTTCACCAGGAGCAATATATCTGGACATGCCTGGCCAGCTTCATGGACAATTGCATCAGAGCAGAACACGTTAAAAACAAACAATTGGAGGTGCCTAGAGTCAATTATTTCATAAATGTGGTAGAGAAATAACACAAACCAAGGACTGGAAGAAAAAGTTTTTGGCAATACAGCTTATCCATAGCTTCTCTGCTTCATCCATCCCTCTTACCCTCAAGAAGGCACACGAGTACTTGCTTGCCAGATGGAATAACATCCTATTCAGGACAGGCTTAAGCAACAAAGCAGACACAAGGACCCAGCACACTCCTGGAGGAAAACCCTCATGGGTAAACACAAAATAAGGATCTCCTTACCTCCACTTACTGAGTGCAACAACTGCAAGACACAGGA
This sequence comes from Cyanoderma ruficeps, assembly GCA_008694505.1. Lineage (NCBI taxonomy): Eukaryota > Metazoa > Chordata > Aves > Passeriformes > Timaliidae > Cyanoderma > Cyanoderma ruficeps. The sequence goes on along the minus strand of VZDJ01000529.1, from coordinate 687,393 downwards.
ACATGTTTCCAGACACCAGACTGAGCTGGCCTGAATCCCATCCTGTGCCTGGTGCTTCCTTCTGGCTGGATCTGGATGTAAGAAGTGTTTCACCCAACATGACACCTGGGCCAAGGCACAGGGATTTCCCTGTAAGAGCAGACCCATGTGGAATTCCAGCCAGCTGTATCTGAATACTGCTCTGACAGCTTGCTCTAGATTTAGGTTTCTAGGTTTAGGTTTACTAATTTACTAAATTCACATGTAAGAACTTAAATTTGAATTTTTCAGTCAGAGATGCACACACCTTTTCAGGGATGGGGCCCATAGGAAAAAAAGGCAAAGAACAGCATTTAATCATCAGACTGAGGGAAATCGACATTATCATGTTGTCCAAAAGATTAATGATAACAACAATGCAGAGAAGCAGGACAACACTTTTGTATTTAATAATTTTGTCTTATGCAAATAACCAGTGACTTCAAAGACAACTGTTTGGATAGAGAAAGGTTAGCACAAGAAGGTCTCTGTTTTTACCTAACCCCATCTAAGAAAACTTTTTGAGAAACAATTGCTTGTGTCATTATTTAAACACTATTCCATCTTTCCTCATGTTCATGCTACAGACGAGGAACACCAGGCTTTGGGATGCAGCACATTTGCAAGCAGAATTTCAGCCCTTTTCAGGGCTCTCATATGGCTCAATCTACTCAAAGGCTCTTGCATTAGCCTCCAAGAGGTTTCTGGGTTTCAGCCCCTGATCTCTGTCATTCTCTTCACAATCACTGGGTTTCATGCCCTGACTTCTGTCAGACTCTGGATGAGAGCAAACCTACCTTAGAACAGCCCAAGAGCCACCCCTGCTTCCCCTCTGAAAACACCACTGCTGAGGGCACAAACCTTCAGCATCAGGCACTGTAGATGTTCAAAACAGCATGTGAAGCTCAACATCGCCCTGAAAACAAAATGCTGGAGAAGAAATTGATGCCCTGATCACTGGAGGAGCTCTGCACTCACCTCAATAAGCACACAGAATAAAGGCAAAAAGCTTTCAAAGCCAAATCTAGTATTCCTTGATTAGGCCTTATATAAAACCTTTACTGGCCTAAAGATACTGATTTTTTTTTTCCAAAGTTAGGTTATTTTATTTCTTGGTTCTGGACATTTAGCTGCATCCACTCCATACTTCCAAGCTTTTCTGCACCTTCCCCACTCCCAGAAAAATGAGATTTTCAGGCAGCAAAGCCCCATCTCCTGGGAGTTCTTCCTCCTGGATATATTACTACCAAGTGTCCCATGCCAGGGACGAGCAAGTAAAGATTTGGTCCCCCAGGCTCACAACCTCACAACACTGCCCATGCTGCAAAAATGGGTTAGGGATTTCAAGAATAGAATTTTGCCTTGAAATCCAAATCCAAGGGCCAGACTTGAAGGGCTCAGTCTGGTGTGAAAGGGACAGGAAATTAATCCGATCAGAGACAGGATATGATAACACCAAACTGCAGCTTTGCCTACAGAGACAGAGATTATGCTGAGAAGAAAAGGCAATTTTATCTTTTAATTCCTTAAGATGCTCCATCCGATCCGAGGTAATTGTGGCATCGCCTTCTCTTTTCTCTGATTAGTTACTCCTTGTGACAAGCCACCAGAAACCCATTTCTGAGGCACGTGGCAGATTAGGAGTAAATCCTTGCACTTAACTGAAGTATAGAGGAAATGAGAGACACTCATTTTTAATTAAGGTCAGACTCCTCTTCCAAGAAAATCTTTCCTTCTCCCATAGAGGGAATGGAGACAGAGTACCGCAGGAATGAAAGGAACACACTGCTTCCAGTTACATGTGGGGAAAACCAGGGAATCCTGGTACCCTCTGTCAGCCATGAGGTCTTTTTCTCTCTTGCAGTTGAGAATTCAAATTAGTTTTCAGCCATAAAGCTCCGTTGTCACTACACAGTTTCCCTGACAAGTGTTGTTAACCTCTAGAGAAGGTGTGTTCAGTCTTCTTGCTCACTCAAGTTTTGTAATAATTAGCACAGAATGTCAAAAGAAAGCCTAGAGGACTTCTATTTAAAAGCTCAGGTATTTTTTGAAACTAATTCTAACCTCTATGATAGACTAAACATCCTGTGATTTACTTCTAAACTAAGATTTTTTTAAAGGAACAATGTGCAAACAAACCCCTCCTATTGCACTCTAAAAACCACAATGCAAATCCTGAGGCAAAGTGCAGAGAGAAAAAGCCAAAGTACATTCAAGGAAGTAATCACACAACCTGTGGAGTAATTCATGGGCTGAATGAGCTTGTGCTCCTCACACTGGCAAAATGCCTGCTGAGGACTAATACAGTAGATAGCAACAATTCTGTACTAATTGCAGAGCAAAACTATCTCTAATTAGTGGGAAAAATCCTGGACATGGTCTTGGCTCTGCATGAGTTTCTGCTCCCTGGAGTTCAGCCCTGGGGGCAGGGGACAGTGTCCCTGCAGAGATTTATCAGGGACACGACACCCAAAGTTGCAGGCTCATGAGGGAAGGGAACAGAATGTACACAGAGGTTTCAGCACTGCTGTCCTGCAGGTCAGTTCAGACTTGATTTATCCTATTCTATTAGAGATTTCTCTACAATTCATGAGGCTTTGATAAAATCCAAGTTCCCTACTCACAGAAATTATCTTATTTGTCAAAAACAGCATCTGGAAGAGAAACAGGAGGAGGGCAAGGCCGAGTGCAAGAAACACAATGATACATGACATATATATTCCATTATAATGGCTTGGTATTTTTCTACTGGATAAACAATTTCTTTAATTAAATATGAGCTATACAACAACCCAGCCATGCTATGCATGCTGTGCAGAGCTGCAGAAGGATCTGAACTTTTGAAATTTCCTAACTTTTCACTGCTGATTTAGCATAGCACTAAAGTTCACTCTGGCACTTTATCTGTTACTAACTGGAGTTTAGATTAATACATACATACATAAGTTTGATTATGAAACAAAACCAGGAGCTGGGTCCCTTCTGTCCTGATTCTTACCCCCCCCTTTTTACAAGGTAGCCTCTGCAGACCAGCCTGTCTACCCTGCAGTTGTGCCATTTCAAACTTGCAGATGATTTGGTTAATAAGACTAGGATGCAACAGGTTTCTGGTGTGCCTTGGGACACACACTGGTCTTGTCCCCAAAATCCTCACTGTGCTCCACTAATGCTAATGCAATCCTTTTTGTGATGGAGACCTGGTCATCCCAGCAGGAACCAAACAAGCCTTGCCCTGGGCCACTGCCACTGCAGGTGTAACATCTGCTACAGAACCTCCTCAGAACAACCCCAGTGCAAACACCAAGGGAAACCTGACTCTGCCTCTCCACAAGCTGCCAAAACCTCAGGCAGTGATGCAGGATAAGAATATGCAACCCTGCCCCTGCTGCAGCTCCTTTCCATTAGTTATGAAACCACTGTATAAGGTATTTCATTCCCAGCAGTCTCAGCCTTTGCTGCCCACCACTTTCCAGTCCAGATTTATCCAAGCCAACCTCCTGCCCACATATCTCCTGTGCCCTTTGCACAACTCTGACACCCTCCCATTGTGCCCAGCTCTCAGCAGACAGCTTTGCCCTTTGTCTGCCTTCTCTGTGCCATTCTGAGCAAGCAATGCTCTCCTTTGAGAAGTCCCGAGATATGAGACACACCAGTTCCTGGGTCATCTCAGCTGACCTTCAAGCCTCCCCACGTGAATTCAGTCTGCTCTAGACATAGGTAACCCAAAGTGCATGATGCCTCCCAGGAGATGTCTCATCAGGTCAGGGACAAACTTTATGCCAAGTACTATGAGCTAACCTAATCTCTTTCCTTCCAACAAAACAACTGTCCCCAAAAGTTTAAAGAATAGGGTTAACATTCTGGGTGTTACGATACAACAGGAAGGAAGCTGAAAAATGCAGACTATGGTAGAACCAGTTGGGTTGGAAGGGACCTCTGAAGATCCAAACTTTAATCACCCCATAGCTAAGATACACCACTGACAGCCAGGATTTCTGCTTCCTTCTTCCACAGCAGTCACTGATGTCCTTGCCCCATACAGATGGATGGTAACAGCACCAATCTGTCAACTGAGAGGGGCAGAACAGGAGGTTACACCACTGGTACCTCTTGAAAGATCTGAGGTCACCAAACCAAAGACACTGAGCAGCAGCAAACCCACTGTCCCTCTGGGACACCAAGAGCAAACCCCATCCCCCCTACCCACACAAGCATCCTGCTTCCTGTTCTGATGGCAACAGAGCAATGCTGGACATAGCTGCTCCCAGAAGCACCCTCCTCCTCCTCCCTGCTGATTCACCAGCCCAAACTCAGCCTTCCATTTAAGCAGATGACCTCTGGGCTATGTGCATTAATTGCTGCTTTCTCCAGAGCCTCTCCACACACACTGCCAGCCCTCACTCACACTGACATATCCACACAGCTCCCACCACAATCAGTGGTGCAGGCAAGGAGAACAGTAATGTGGAGAGTTTGCTTTCAGTCAGCATGTGTTAATCATGGAGTTTCCTAATTTACCACCTGTAACCTCACTCATCTCACACACTCTTCACACAACAGGTGTTTGGACAACTCATGGACCTTAAAGTACACATCTTATTCGAATTACATCCCTATCATATTCAAATTACATCCCTATCAATGACCAAACCCATAATTTTGGCAAGTTATAATATTGACAGATAAGCTCCAATTTGATGTGTTATCTCCTCCTGCCACACAGATCCTTTTTCCCCACACCTCACACCCTGCCTTGCAAAAGCCAATGTTTACTTTGGATTGCACCACATGGAGAGAGGCAAGATCCCAACTCAAAGCCTCTGGGCACAGAGAAGCCACACCAGCTCCAGAGGATGGTTCCCTACTATGTAATGCATGGGAAGGTTGGGGATTGCATTTTAAAGGAGTGAGAAGACAAAACGCCGCCCTATGCAGTCAGATTGCACAGCAGGTGTGGAGACTGAACATGCCCACTGCAGCAGGACCTGCTGGGCTGATAGGAACAGGAGAGGCTGCACATCTGGGCCAGGCTGTCAGTCCCAGCCTCCTTCCACAGCAGCAGAGAACCAGCAGGGGCTGGAGTGCTCCCCAGCCTGATTTCAGTCAGCCCCTCTATCCAGACACTGCCATGCCACTGAGAAGCACACACAGCAGTCCATGATGTGTAGATGCCAACAGCCAAAAGGAAAGGGTCTAGATAGACAGATCAGTGCCAAAAATACAATTTAATTGTTCATATCTCTGGAGATAAGAGCAATGAACTCAGCCTGCAAGCAGGTAGGCAGGACAGATGGATCAGCCCACCACACTCCTGGAGTACCACTGCACTACGTGTTCCAGCTGGAGCTTTAGAGTCACCACGTGTCCCTGGCTGCTCCTCCACTTCTCACAAAAACAGCCTGTTTCTATACCACTAATGCAGGCAAAGCCACAATCATGATTTTGTACAGAGATCAAGATATAATCTCATCCAGTCAAGAAAGACCAGCATCCTTACAAAAAGCAGCTTCCCTATATCACCGTGCACATCTCTAACACAAACTGGTCGAGTTTCAACCAAAAAGGAAGAGCAAAAACTGAGTTATCACTTCTAACAATGGCAACAGAAGTTGCTGGCACCCTAAGGCAGAGTGTATCACAGCCCTCCATAAACCTGAATCATACGATCACCAAAAAGTACCATTTGACTTTGACATTTCCATGTCAGTGTGCTGGAAGTGCTCCTACACCTTCCTGGCACCTAGCCAATGTGCTTTGAGGAGATTCAGAGATAAAAAAAGGGAAAGTGCTTGCAGATGCTTCAGAGACATCAAGATTAAGCTTGCAGGAGGCATTGATATTGCCAGTATTGTTTACTAGAAATATACATAAATATGTGTACACATATAAACAAAGTTTTCCTTCCGATGAGACTCAGCAAGTTCAAAAAGCTACTACACAGGCCCCAGTAAATGCCCACATAAACACACACATAAAGGATGAACAGCGAAAGGCAAAACATCCTTCCTCCAACAGGCATCCTCTGCCTCACCAGCAGATTTTATTCCACAAAAGCCTGCCTTTTTGTGCCATATTGTCCATCATTAAATCTCCATTAGGGATGGCTGGTGGACCGGTCATCAGCTAAACATGCCAAACTTACCAGCTGGGAAACAAAAGTCCAGAGGAGAAAAAAAAAATGCAAACAAAGGCACTTATGCAAGGTTGCAGACTGACCTGCTCCAATTTGCATAGTAAGGATTTCAGTTATAAAACAAATAGCTAAGTGCTAAATATAGCCAAGGAGGAGGCATTATTCACCAGGGCCAACTTCATGCTGATAGGAGCCACAGAGGAGCACAGTACACAACACACAAAAGGCAAATATGAGGCTACAAAGCTCATTAAACACAACTGGAGAGGCCTCTTTTTTTTTTAAGGGAGGTTTGTTCTGCAGCCAGGACAGTCCCTGCATCCAGGGGAGGCACTTGCAGGTCATGAATGAGAGTGTTCACAAAGCATGGGAAAGTCTTGTTTGTTTGTTTGTTTCAACAGGCAGCTGCTTTTTGTGCCTGTCAGGCTACTGAAAAGTTTCCAGTACTAATTACAGGACACAGAAGTTGTCAAAGCATGATGCAACAGATAAATAGGGGAAGAATATGCCAAAGGAAGAAAAAGAACAGATCAGCCAGAGAAATCCTTTGTCAGTGACTGTGTCAGAGACTGGTGCCTCAGGCTGGAAGCCTTCCCTGTCCCACCAGAGGATGTGCTGCAAAATAAGTTCGTGCTGCAGAAGAAATTTTGGTATTTTTGTCATTGGAACTCCTTTGTCCTTTGTACAGAAACAGCCAGATAGGCAAAGTGACAATGACAACAACCAAAACAAAGGGGAAGACATGCACTACAGAAAAAAGTTCAAACTGAGCCAGTTCAAAACTGACCCAGAGAGGCTGTGCAAATTCCTTTATTGCTATATTATTCTCTGAAAAATAAAAATCTTCAAACCTCTGTCTTGAATGACAGGTGAAGACAGATCCAATCTGGAACAGACAGATGGATAGATGATTTCTTGAAGTTTCTGTGAAATCTTTCCAGTGTAACCAATATCCACGTGGTCTTCACTACACTATGCAAGTTATTCAGTAACAAAATAGAATTAACTTTGACCAAGAGCTCTGGCACAGGCAATACAATTTAATTTGCATGACCTTTTTAAAGGAAGCATGTGTGAAAGCACAGGAAAGGGATTTATAAGGAGCAAAAAGGGATTTAAAAGTTCCAAGATCCACATACCCAACATCCCCAGAGCATTTCATTCACAAATCTCAAAGGAGGTCAGAATTACAACACTGTTTTTGTACCTGGGAGAAACAGATAGAAAGAAACAATTTTTCTTAAGACTTCTGAAAAAACAGTGGCAGAGATGGCACCACTATCTCCCTAAATATCTAACCTATCAAAGCACTTGGGAAGTCCTTCTGAAGTGTTTACTTTATAGACAGACAGTATAAATATTTTCAAAAATAATAATTTGGCTTTCACAGGCACAAACAGAGTTATCAAGGGAGTCAACAGCAAAATTCAGAGCATAAACTCTTAAAATAAACCAAAATTTAGATTCCCTTTGTGCTTCAGCAGACTGGGATGAGGAGATGGAGACTCCACGACAGGCTCAGAAACTGCAATATGGAATTTTGCCAGTCTGTGCCACATTCCTCTGCAACTATGCAGGTGACTAAACATTAGCTCAATAAAAATAAATAACTGAAATTAAAATAGCATTTAATTTCAGTGCCAATCCAAGTCAGCATCATATCTAATTCCATCATTCTGAAAAGAAAAAAAAAAAAAAGACAAAGCTTGGCTTTATTTCTTCACACATCTTTCTTTGCTTATGCTGCATCTGAACCAATCATGGCTGATTTATAGAAACAGTTTCACTTATTTAGAATGGGATAAGAAAAACTGTACCAGTGTACAGTTTTGACTGTATGACTTCCAAAAAGTCTGAGGCAGAAACATCGTGAGTTTGCTGTAGGTTTTATTTAAAAGGGGTTTCAACAGAATCTTTTTTTCCAGAAACAGCAGAAAGTATCAGTCACATGCAATGAAGTAATTTTTCTACAACAAGAGCTACTGCACAATCACATAGGAGCAAGAAATTAAATCCAGCTATGAGGGAAGTGAATTTGCTTTGTCCTGTTTAGCATCAACACTCAACAGAGCACACAGACTGCTCTCAGCAGAACAGGGAAAGGCTCCAAGAGCACGGGGGTGCTGCAGAAAGAGACTTTGTACAATGATACACTGAGAATTCTGTGTGTCTCCATCAGTGTCAGCCACGGAGACAAGAGCTCCCACGTGGGATAAGATAGGAAGGACCCAAATGAAGAAGACAGGAATAGAGCAGGACACAAGAAAGACCAAGCCCAATTCCTTACTCTAACCTGGGCTTCTGGAGTGAACATGGACAGTTTGTCTTTATCCACCAGCTTAATGTGGTTGCTTTAAAAAACTAACAAGTAAAACAAAGCCCAAGTCACACTGGAGTCTTGACAAACACTCTGTACTGCTGGACAGTACACCAGTACTATTCTCCAAGGTGCTCTCCCAAGCTAACAAGACCTGAAATTCTACCACAAATACCACAAGAACAGTAACTAAAGAACAACGGCCAAAGACTGATTACTGGGGGTGTTTAAGTCAGCAACGGAGGAAAAAATAGTTCTCTCAACACGTGTCAGCAACTTCCTTGGTCATTCCTGAACCCTTAGGAGATGGAGAGGAGTCACACAGCATTCATAAAAGGCATCCATGAAAAACAGATCTCTCTACAAATACCTACAGATATCTCTATAGATAAATGCACACCAGTGTCCAACACAGGTGAGCAACAAGTCACATCCAGGTCTTGCTACCCACACCTGGGCTTTCCCAGAGCTTTAAAAGTATCTAAACCTTGCCATGCATTGTGTACTCTCTGTAACCATGTACCTGGCGTATGGAACTTGCTTCTTGCTTTATATGTTGTCTCCTGTCTTCACCAGAATTATAAAACACCCTCTCAAAAAAAAAAATATTCCCCAAGTTTCATGGACAGAGGCAGCATTTGCAGCATTTTGATAAATAAAACCAACAACCTTAATCAGGAGGTGGAACATATGCCTTGATCCATTTTAACCACCCAATAACACAGTGGAAGAATTAGCCTGGATGTCCTTACAGAGCCACATCCCCGGGTACCAGAAAAGCCCCCTCTGGGTTCTCCATCACTTCTTCTGCCAAACCAAAAAGCACAAGTGGGGATAAAGAGGAAACACACCAGGAACAGCTCCTTGCTGGAGTAGATTATGGCAGCCTCCAAGGCTAGAGAAGCACATACCAACCCTTGGTCTCAATAGACAACCCCATCCATACTGATCCTAAGAGCACCTCCTGAAAAAACACGTGAGGTTTCCCTTTATTGAAGGCAGCCCCACACAAGTGTTCCTGAGATGACAGACAGGCTCCAGCACAGCTTCTCCCTGCTGCGCTGCAGTGGCTGCTGCTAATGTTGTCACTTGTGCCATGTCTCAGAGCTGAGCCTTTGAAGTCCTGTACTCCCAGAGATTTCTGGTAGGCAGTGACAACTTTTGTGAAAACAGAGCTGTTTGATGCAGACTCCTTCCTTCCTAATCCCTGGCAGGCTCTAACAGCAGACAGGTAATTTCTTAAAATGCCGTATCTCAGACCCAGCTTCAAGATCAGGAGCTGCACTATGTTCAAAAGCATCATCATGCCAGCAATGACAGAGCTGTGCTGATTAATGGGGCTCTCTTGGAGCAGCAGGCATCTGGGCAGAGGCTAAGGCCAAGAAGCCTAGCCAGGCACCCCAAATATATCTCTGTTCTCATGCAGACCAGTCCTTGAGTTGCAAGTCACCCTCAAGGGAAACACTTCTAGCCAGCAGTAATGGGTGGACTGGTAACACTTGACATCCATTCCAGCAGGATGAGTTTCTGAGACAAAGTCTGTAGGCCTGTGAGACTGATGCTCAACAGAGCAGCAAATAATGCTCGGTGCTGACACAGTGCTTTGTCTCCCCGCGCTTCCAAAACGCCACTGCAGCCTGCCTGGATACTGTGGAGATAACAACTCACGCCTCTGCCTCCATCCCTGGATGCTGCCCCAAACACCCTTTGCTGTTTGGTGTCAGGAGATGCAAGGGGCAGAGCCCTCCTGCATCTGCCCGGGTGCTGCTCATAACCTGAGCACTGTGCCAATGCCAGCAGCTCAACCTGGGCACATCTTGCAATAGACAAAAACCCCACATCAGATCCTGCGGGATGTGGTTAATGTCCATATCTGGATGGCTAAACACGAAAAACCGAGCAAAAAATCGAGCCCAGCAAGCAGTCAAGCTTCCCAAAGACAAAAGACAATTTTTTCTCCCATCTCAAACCCAAAACTCGCTCGGCACGGAGACATGGATGCTGACACCCACTCCCACCTCCGTCTCCATGGCATCAGGCCGCTGCCACCCTCCCTGGCCGCTGCACCCGCGCGTTTACCGTGACCCGAGAGCAGCGGCGAGCGCCCACCCCGCACCCTGCCCGGGGCAGTCGGTGGGTACCCACCCCCGGCAGCCCCGCACCCCCCGAGCCCCTCCCGGTGCCGGTGCTGCCCAGCCGAGGAATCCGGCCGGGATGCCGGCCCGCCGAGGATGCTCGCTGCCTTTCTCAGCCCAAGGACAATGCACTCGGCGGCCGAGCCTCCCATCGGTACCGAGCGGCGCATCCCCGCTGCCCGGGCTCCTCCCGCACCTTCTCCGCTCATCCCTTCTTTGTTGTGGCCGGGGCCGGCCGGGCGCTGCCGTCCCTCCCGCTGTTCCCCTTACCCTGGCGCTGCCCGGCGAAGCGGGGCAGGGCGCTCGGTGCCACCGCAGGATGCGACCCCGGCCGACAGCCGCCCTGCCACTCCCTGCGCGGCCGAGGCGGGAGGAGGGAGCCGGGAGGAGGGATCTGGGCGGCGGCTCGGAGCGGCGGGGGCGGAGGAGGATGCGGGGCCGGCACCGCCGCTCCCTCCGTCCCTCCCGGCTCACGGCCGGGCCCACACGAACAAAGGGGCCGGTCCGGGGCCGCCCCGCGCCGAAATCCTCCTGGTTGCCGGGCCCTGGAGCCTCCCGAAATCGGGTGGGAGGGTGGAAAGGCAGCGCGGAGGCTCCTCCTGGCTGCCCGCAGCCCCGGGCGCTCCTGCCCTAAAACCCGAAATAATCTTAAAATCACCTTTTGCTCGCTGGAGCCGCCGCCTCCCTCCCCGCGGCTCTGGGAAGGAGGAGCTCTCTAGGCACACCTGTATTTAGGTGGTAGCGATTTTGATTGATACAAGAAGGGAAGGGCAGGAGGAGCTGGTGGTGCTTCTTGTAAAAAAGGAGAGATTCCCTAATTCGCCGGGATTTAACGGGGAACGCAGCAAAGAGAACACAACTACAGCCTTGCAAACGCGTTCATTCAAAACAAGGATGGCCGGGCTGAGGTGGTGATCAGCACTCGGCCTTCACCACTACCTGCTGTTCTCTCCCAGAGCCGTGCCTGGACTGAGATTGCACGGAAATACAACGGAGCAAGGCCATAGAATCATTTAGGTTGGAAAACTCCTTTAAGCTCATCGAGTTCAACCATTCCCCCAGCACTGCCAAAGCCACCACTAACTCATGTCCCCAAGTGCTGATTCTACACATCTGTTAAATCCCTCTAGGGGCTATGACTCCACCTCTGTCCTAGGCAGCCTGTGCCAGGGCTTCACAACCCTTCCGATGAGGAAATCTTCCACAATATCCAATCCAAACCTCCCCTGGTGCTCCTAGAGGCTGTTTTCTCTCATCCCTTGTTCCCTCGGATCAGAGCCTGACCCCCACCTGGCTGCCCCCTCCTGTCAGGGAGCTATGGGGAGTGAGAAGGTCCCCCCTGAACCTCCTTTTCTCCAGGAAAAGGACCATCCCCAGCTCCCTCTGCCACTCCTCACCAGACTGGTGCACCAGACCCTTTCCAGCTCTGCTGCCTTTCTCTGTACACGTTCCAGCACCTCCCTAGTTTCAGTCCCTGAAATGCATCCCTAATTTAGACAGGAATGGAAGTGCTCTGCACAAGGACCATAACTCTACTCAGTGTACTTCATCACCTCTACAGACACCCCACATCACCCAAGGGGCAGCCCAGGATATTTTGCACATCAGATGCTATGGTGGAAGCCCCCAGGGTATACAGAAACAGAGGAGGCTCCCACTCAGCAGCAATCCTGAGATTTGTTGCTGTGACTCTGTTCTGTTTTGCCTGCGGGAACCCAAAAAAGCAGAGGAGAGATAGAAATGAAGGAGGTGCAGAGACACCAAAGCAGAGAATAATAGAGCTGAGGTCAACTGAGCACCATCCAGATTATGAGATTTGACAGTCCTGGCTTTAGCAAGATGATCCAGTCCCAGGAGGCAGCTGTAGGCATCCTCATTTTTCATCTTGCAGAGGGGAAGCCAAAGTAAGAAGTGAAATGGTTGGTCCAAACCAAAAATAGAACCTGAAGCACCTGACTTCAACGCCTCTGCTTCAACTGCTAGTTCACTGTATTTCCCTGACATTTTCCTACATCCAAGCTCAAGTCATTGCTTTGCAGTTCTGTATACAAGAATTTTTGTCTCCTCTCTAATCTGTAGTTGCCTAGGGAGACAGTATGGTGCCAGGAGAAGAGCCAGATGAGAAGGTGCCTATTGAATCAGGCTTGGACTCCAACAGAACTTCTCACTTCTCCATCCAGCTCCACCCCTGATTTGCCAGCTCAGTCAGTACACATCCTTAGGTCCAAGTCTCTTTCCTTATTCACATGGTGGTAAAGCAATGATGGTGACCTCCCTCTATAAGACTAACAAGAAGCACTACATGCAGTCATGCATTTGGTAAGGAGGAGTGCAAATTTAAAGCAGCTCTGAAAAAAATAATCCTCTTTAATATTTTCAGGTGCTTTAGGGTAGGATTTCAAATCAGGAATTGCTCAGAAGTTAAACCTAATTTTTGATCAATTGTACAATTTTATGCTTAATCTTATATACACTAATTTGTTCTTAGTACAAATAACTTCCACATAAATGTTTCAATTACAGCCCTGTGTCTACAGGATGGCAAAGAAGGTCTGGGAGGAGAATCAAGCCCACTGGCTTCAATATGATGAAGCTAGAAAAAAGTTCACAGCTCTTACAGTCATTTCCTTGAATCATTTTGACAAATCTGCCTCTCTGACTAAACTTTCTCAGGGGAATTTCCAGGGAGAGCAAGAAAGATCATCCAGGGACAGAGCTCTGGCAGTGATGTGGCTGAACTGCCTGTAGACTTGAATTTGTGTCTTCTATCAAGTGCTCTCCCACAAAGCTGTCCCTCAGCTTTTGTTGTACCTGCTTGTCACAAAGCTTCAGGGTGACTATAAATGTTGAAGTGCCATCATCCCACAGATGGTACTATTTCCCAGTAACCATTTATTTATTCACAGAGGCTTGTGTGCAGGCAAAGAACCCTGCCCTGATGTCCCAGACATGGGAGAGCACACAAAACATTTAAGTTTCAGTCTGTGAAGATGTAAGGAGTTGTTAATTTTACACGGGTTAAGCAGAAGAATGACTTTAATTAAACCATTATGTGTAGAGAGGTGGTATCTGATCTCTGACATCTCTGGACTATCACATTAGCCTGATAATACTCTCTACTACCCTCTTGTTTTCTGTGATATGATAAATATCTTGTTTTGAAAAGTGGCTTCTCACATAGGCAAAACTGTCTCCACTTGACTGATCCATTACTGCGATTGGACAAGTATTTGCATTAGCTGTTGGGATCTCTAAAAAACTTCACTGCTGTTTTCTTTTAAATTATTCTGCAAACAGAAGCATTACACAGACAATGTAATGTAAAAACCAAGGGAATACTCATGCCTGCATCTAGGGAATAATTTTGTGTTTTGCTGTTATCTATATTGTTTAAATAAAGACAGGTAAAGTGTTCAAGTACCTTTCCATTTTATTCACCAGCATCAGGAGATAAAGCACCTCTCTGCAAAGAGCTGATGAGATGCTCAACTTGTCACATGCAAGTTACCCACCCTGATGCCCCCATCCTTCATTTGTTCCCCAAAGACAGCAATTTTTAAAGATGACACTTCACATAAAGGCCACATGAAGAGGTGACATCAAGGCCCCAGATGCCTAAAAGGGCTTCAGAGTTGAATCCCTCCATTCTTTTCCCTAACACAGGCCTAGAAATCCCTGCCTATGTACTGTGGGAATTGAGTGGTGGCAGAAACTATATTTGAAAATATTGCACAACTTCATTACTGTCAACTTTCAGTTATTTCCAACACCTCAAAGGTGCAGCTGCAATGACAGTGTAAGCTCCTGCTGTTCTTTCAGGCTGACACTATAAAGAGCCTTCTGCATCTGGGGGCAGAACACAAAATTCCAGCATTGGTGGGAGGAACAAGATTAAAGCAGTGGTCTAAAAAAAAAAAAGCTGTTTTTTTCCTTTGATTACAGAGCTGCTGAAAGACCTTCTTATCTTGAGGATCAGTGGCTGCTTTAGGCCTTACTCATTCTAGGCCAAGACTAAAGTTCAGAAACTTCTAATAAACAGTCTTTAAGTTAAAATTAAGATCTTGCATGGTTGTAATGATTCAGCCAAGTGGTGACATGTTTTCAGGCATTTGTTATCTGACCCAGAGCCACCACAAAGCCTCTAATATCCAGCAGATTCTGTTGTATCTAGATAGGTGAGAGAAACCTCTCATCTTCAGACATTTATATCCAAGCCAACTGTCTAGGCTTTCTATGTAATAAGTGCAGAGGAACAGGCACTGGGGTAGAATTCCCCTCATCATACTGCAGAAACCTAAAATGGATAAATTGCTCTCTAACAATGCTCCCTTCCATCCATGAATTAGAGATTTGGGAACTAGCCAAATGAGATGTTTAAAGTTAAGTGATGAGAATCCTACTCATCTCCCTTCCAGAAAAGCTCAGCACAGCTGATGCTGCTTATTTGGGTACACTCTTGTCTGAAGGCCTCACTTTGTTCTGTTTCACTGGAAGAAATGAGGCTGTTGGCCAGGATTCAACATAGGCAAGATCTGGCTCCAGAACCCTTTAGGGGAGCACACGTGGCTTGTGCAGTGTGCTGGAAAGTGCTTTGTGAAAGGCTTTCTACCAGCTGACTTCTGTGAGTTCCTGGATATTTCTTAACATAAAAGGAAGTGTGGGTAGAAATATGTTGAAGGATCATGGCAGTTCTCATTAATTATGAAGATCAAGAGGAGCTCTTACTGCTCTTTTAGTATATTTCCTATACTGAAATTAATGCATTAGCTGTTACTTAAACTCCAACCATCAGTATAATTTAATCATTAGCACAGTCTGATTCCTGTTGTTCTACATTTTAGAAGTAAACTACCTTGCTGCAGTACCAATGATTTCAAGGAATGTGAGACAGCACTCACACAAATACAAAACAGTAAGATGGATCATGCTGCATGATTGAAGAAATAGTGCCATTTTCATCACAAAGGCTGTTTCCTGCCCATGAGCTCAAAGGCAAGTGGATGTTCAGAGAAATTCAGCATCCATTAAGTGGAGGCCTTCTGAAATCCTGTCCTCTGATACCATATTTGTCCAAATGCTCTATGCAAGTTCACACTGGCAGTGGAGAACTTGGAATAGCTCTTTTATTAAGTCAGTAGACCATCGTCAGTCTTTCGTCTGAAGATGAAACTCCTCTTTACAGATGAAGTAAATGAATCATAGAGAGAAGAAATAATAAGAGTATCTGTGAACATCTCTGTTCATTCAGCTGAAACAGAAATATGTTGGTCGACATCTGCATTTCAGAGTCAAGCATCTACAACTAAGCATGACTGAAAAATAGTAACACAGGAGGATCAGAGCATAGAGAGACTGAAGGGAGATCTGGCAGTAATGAGCGTAACATCTTATTCATGAGTGGCAGGGAACAAGACAGCAAAAAAGCAGAGGTTAAGTAGTGAACAAACCATTCCAGCACAGTACCACGTATTTATTTTCCCTGTTATTGCCCTAAACCTTGTTGCTTGTCTAAATCAAGACTGAAGAGCAGACTGTCCTTTACTTAGTTCATTTTCAAAGATCAGGGCAATTGCACTTACCCAGGCTGGCACAGAGATAAAAGAGACTTGTAAGCCTGCTGACTTTAAGGGAGAGCAAAAACCACCTTATTTTGTAGACATGGAATCAAATTTGAGAGGGATAAGTTTATTGTCCAAAGGCCCCTCTAACACACAGAATCCACATAACCAGACCCTGGGCATTACCATGTTCTTCATTCAGTTCATGCACTTCTCTTTATTCACATTCAATCCAGAGAAGAGAGCCAGCCTTAGGGCTCCAATGTGGTGTCCAACACTCTATTGATTAGGTGAAGCATAGCCGGTTTTGTAAAGCCTCTGGTAATTCTCTGTATAGTTCCATGTGTCCTCCAAAAAGCAGGGAGACAGAGATCCCTCATAATAGGGCAACTCTGCATTTTTCCAGTTGTGAAAGTATCATGGGCATGCCTGCAAACTCTCCAAGCACAGTCTCTGTGCATTGCAAATCAAAATTCCTTCTGGATCAATATTTTTCGTTGGATGTCAAAAAAATTATTCCCCTCTATATACCTCTTCTTTTTGTCAGCAGGGGTATCAAGATTTCTTGTGTTCTCTGACCTCGTCAAACAAGTTCTGTACCAAACTGGAACCAGCCTGTACTTTGTGAGAAAAAAGAAAAAAAGCTGTTTATTTCCCTGTTGTTTGGGCCTTGCCACAAAGACTGTTTTAGACCCAAAAGAAGCACCAGATGTTTTCTAGCAGAGCTACAGAATGTACTGTGAGAGGCAGGAGAATCCTGTTTCCTTTTCATGAACTGGAGCATGTTAGAAGATCAAAGCTGAGGGACATGAGCCAGGATGAAAAAGTTTCCTATCTCTGTCCAAGACTTCAAAAAAGATTTCAGTACCTACAACCAAAGATGTGTTTAAGGGGGAAGGGGAGGGAAACGAGGCTTCAACTTTGACACTTGAGAGAAAAGCCAGGCTTTTAAAATGTCTTCAGCAGGCAGTGCCTGGACGTGGTTTGGATTGCTGCTGTGGCTGTGGACACTGACCACTGAAACATCCAGTTCAGTTTCTCAGCCTTTAATTCTCCAGAAAAGCAAAACTATCCTTTAAAAGGCTCTGACACTGTAATTTAACATAGGGAACACTTTTCCAGAAGATCCCAAGGCACACAAGAAACAATCTTTGTAACAAGTTGCAGATGAGAAAAACTGGAGCATAAAGGCCCACAGTCCCACACAAGATCACCTACAGTCCACTGATTTCCTGTCACTAAAGCAGCCACTTTGTCCCAGACAAATTTGTGTAGTTGGTGTGATGTAACTCTCACAATAATGAGCTCTGCCAGAGCTGTATGTGAGTTATGGGAGCGTGGCAGTTTTCCTGTGTAAGGCTGGAGGAGTCTGGAAAAGGTAGGAGACTATTAACAGTACAACTCACTGCCTCTGCTTCCTGTCAAAAAAGGTGTGCTTTTAATTAAGGAGAGGTTTCAACCAAAGACCGTGTCTGACCTAATTTAAATACCACAGTAACGGACAGAGCATAAATACACAGCCCAAACCCTCAGCACATCATGTTTCAGCACTGATGGAATGGGCTGTTACCCTGTCACCAGGAGAGCACTAGAGAGCCATCCACTGATCCCTGCTGTCAGTTCTCAGTAAGATGATAACAGGTTTAAAGTAAAGGTTTATAAAAAGGAGGTTATTTCTTTATGCAGAAATATTATGTCCTGTGACAGGAGAGTAGCAAGATACCCCAAATGACCTCATTCACCATCTGGAAATTGCTGAAGTGATTGCCAGGAGCAAAGTGCAGCCTTGACTCCCAGAAATCCTAGATGTAGAAAGGTTGAGAAAGCTTGATCCTTTGCCAGGTGTTCATTTTCATTTTAGAATGTTCATTACAGAAAATCCTTTATAACATGGATTTTGGCTGTCAAATGCCGTGATATAACCCAGACCCAGGAACTTGCACACACTTCTTCAGTTTCCTGTCAATTCAGTTGTATTAATTGCACTACATAAACTACATATGTTCCAGTAAGAAAGAATCACTGTGAAAATGCACCCAGTGTGGTGTTCTGTAGAGCACTGTACAGCCACACATGAAAATTGGATCCTAATCCATTTTTTGGTTTTACTGCTGATGTAAAATGGAAACTCCCTCCACCTCAACAACTGCTTTCACAACAGCAAAAGAGAAACAATGACATTGACCTGATCTGTAAAGTGCTTTGAACTCATCAGAATGAATATGGAAGGCACACATTAAAATAGCTAATGCTATTAATCCTAAGTACTGACAGACAAGCTCAATATAATATACAACAAATACTCAGTTAATAAGTGAAAAAACCCAAATATAAAGCTAACAAGTGGGAAACTGCAATTAAGGTAAATTATCCTGAGGAATCCAATGCCAGAATATATTAAAGGTAATTAACATAGTTATATTGCAGCAGTAACAATGTTAATTCTAATTAGAATTTAAAAGTATGAGACAACTCAACTCTTGAAGAAAAGTAAACTTCTCGGAACAGATTCTATGATTTTTGTATATCACACTTAAGGTTGTTTTCTCTTTTCTTTGAGCCTGTGGTAACAGCGATCTTCTCCAAGGGGGTGTTTGCCTGAACAGGCATCTGGTCTGTTCCAGTCAGTAATTCACCTGTACCTTTCATTTCACATCCTTTGCAATATTTCTAAGAATGCTTGTGGTAACAGAACAGAAAAAGCAGGTTACTATCTGAGATGTTTTTGAAGAAAGGAAGTAAGAAATTAATAGAACCTCTTTGTTTTGTATGCAAAACACAAATATGAATTAAGCCATGTAATGCCCATTTAGCATGCTAAGAAAAGAGATGAAGATACTTACAAACTGGGCTTAAAATGTCATAGAAACAGCAGTCCTCCCAACAGACTGAAATTCATTTGTTGTATCCAGGCAAGCTTGTTAGAGAAACTCACTGCACTCACACCTCTGTGTCACACCACAAGCTGTGATTTTTAAGCAGACTATAAATATCAACCCAAAATCCAAACAAACAATTGTACCTTGTTGGGTTGTGGTTTTTTTGTTGTTGTTGTTTGTTTGCAAGTGGGGTATATTTAAGAGATTATTAATACTTTGTGACATCAAGGTCATAAAACAAAGCCATATTGCATTTCCAGAGAAAACTGCCTTGCAAATGACATACTGCTGTGACTTTCAGATCCCAATAGTCAAGGAATTGAAGTCTAACAATTTCCCCACTTAGAATACCCAGCTCATGCAGATCTTTCTTCACAGGGCTGATGTGACTGAAGCCCTGAAGTTGTTTCCATGGAACATAAAGAGGATATTAGAGATAACCCCTGTAAACAGCACTTCACACTTGCAGAGCAGTTTCACTCTCTCTATCCCCACATTGCAAATCAACCATATTGCTATATTTAAAGACCAGTTTGTGTCCCTGGTAGATCTAGAAGTACATAAGCAGGTCAATCTGGGCAGCAGATGAAAAGAAAGTAGAACCTTGTTGGATTCACTCCATCATTGCTGCCTTGGGACTGTACTGTTTTGAGAGGTGTCAAGTATATGAAAAATCTTGTAAGCCTATATCCCAGAAGCAGATTAAAGAGTGAAATACTTCTCCTGTACAGTGTGGGCTTGCAGGATGCGGGTGTCATTCCTAACACAAAACAAAACCTGTCCCACAACAATTCTTCCATTTGTTTTCACAGGAAATGTGCCTGGACATTGCCAAAGACAAGGCCTCAGCAAGGACATGCTGCCACCCAGCACTTCTGGAAGTCCCTGATCTCTGGAGCAGCAGTAGTTTGCAATCATTTCCCAGCTTCACAACCTACATCCCATAGCTGGCTGTGGGCAGGTCTCAGTGAAAGAGATGATTTTGTCACCTATTGCCATGAAACTTCATCCAAGCACCCAGTTCTAGAAAGCACACTGTGCTCCCAGCCTGCTGAGTTCAACAAGGAGTCACAGCCCAAATTTAGCAGAAGGCATAAAGGCAGGTTTGCTTCCACCTACAGGAGCTATCTCCAGGAAATCAATTAGATTAATCACACCATGGAAGTCAGCTCCACAGCAAGTGTGCACTGCTGTGCTGTGGCTTGCAGGTGCACAGTTCCCTAATCAGGATCAAGCCTTTCCCAGTGTTGTATTTTTGAGGTGCAGTGGGATGTCATTAAGAGACAGCATAAGCTTTTAGTTTTTAAATCCTTTGTTTCTTCAAGAAAGATCCACTTTGCTCCAGCATAGGATTTTCTAATCTCAAGCACAGTAACCAACAGGGTAAACACTATTATTTAATATTATTGTTTGCATATCCTGTCTATTAAATCTGAACAAAGTGCCAAGATAAGAGGAGCTGCAAGAAAAATTAAGCTAATGCAAAAGAATCTTGATAAACTCTTGGAACTGATAGAAAAATCAAGGTGTGATTCAGCTATGACAAGAGATTGTACAAATCTACATTCATCTGGACAAATAATAAGAAAAAAAAGGTGGGGAAGAAACTAAAAACCAAGCATTAGCCATGTTCTGAGAAAATGATAATCAAAAATCTCAGTTCAAACTGAAATATTTTAATTCCTTAGTTACAAACTGCTTGAAATAAGGTATTACAAAGTCAGCTGTTCCTCAGTATTGGCTCCAGACAGCACAGCTCACACTGCAAAGTCACTGGACTAAACCCTCAAGCCCTTTCCTCTGTTCTTGTCAGTGAGGCCAGAGGCATCAGCAACCACAGCAATAAAAAGCACTGGCAGTGGTTTCCTCCCTTCATGGCTCCAGAACAGCTCATATTTTATTCATGAGAAACAGGGCCTCTGGAGGTCTGGCAAGAAAAACAGGAAGCAAATATTTCTTGGGGACAGTTGGTCACAGGCTGGCAAGGGTCCAGGACATCAGGAAGGAGGGGCAGGGGTGCAGGATGGAACCATGAAAGCTGCTTTCCTTCCAGCCTTCCTGCCAGGGTAGGAAGGAGAATCACAAAGGGCAAACTGCACCCAGAATGTCCATGTGGTGACCCAAGAGGGAACAAAGTGAGCTGGGGATCCTGCAGTGGGGATCCTGCAGTGGGGATCCTGCAGTGGGGATCCTGCAGGGAGTCTCTGCCTACAAGGGGGAATCCAAGATGTGCAGTCAGCAAAGATGCATTACAGGATGGGATCCCTCCAAGGTTTAGTTGGGAGAGCTCAATATTTAACCCCAGCCACTTGCACAAGCTCTTGCTTTGACTTCTCAGGGTAATTTCTCTCCCCAGTTTGCCACAATCCACTCATGTCCCAAAATTACATCACTCTAAAGATTGTTTTGCAAGTGCCTTCAGAGTAGGACCACACCTGAGCCCAGATTAAGCACCTCCATGGGAAAAGAGATCTCTTCCCAGGCAGACAGACAGCCCTCTTCCATTTCCTTGTGTCCCCAGTAACAGACCACCCTTATTATCAGTAAAGAAAACAATCCTCTGCAGTCCTTTGCTATCCTGAGAAGATGACATGAAGGTGCAGATGTCATTTGTCATCTCTAGTTGTGTGCAGAAGTACAACCATTAGTCCCTACAGCTCAAACCCAACACCCAGCACTGGCTGTGCCTCCCCTCAGGAGCCTTTACATCAGCACTGACTGGTTCTGAGCTTTAATTACTTTGCACAGGACACTAACAAGAACTTTCTGAGAGGCCTGAATTTCTTGTGAATTCTGGAATCTTAAGGGAAACAAAGATGCCACCTCTTACTTTCTGACAGACTTCCTAGAAGATGACACATGCAGAAGAGTTATCTCTTGAAAACTATAGAAGAAATGTAGTATTTTACATTAACATGCCTCCTTCATTGCTTTAATTACTGCCTAACGAATTTTAGTCCTCAGAATACCTCCCCTGTAGGGCTGAGCAAATGAGAAACAAGCCATAGCAGAGCAGTCAGAATAAAACAAAAGGGGAAAACCAACACAATAAAAACCCACACACATGAGGAGAGGCAGAAAAATGCACCCTTGGATGCAGCAGCCAAAATTCATTTAATAATGTCAACATTTCATATGCAAGGCTTTCCTGGGAAGCAGCAAAATATATGGATTAATAATGACATGGTGTGATTAGATAAAAAATAAATTTATATTTAAAGTGCTCCTTTATGGTATGGGGGTTAGAAGAAGAAGAAATAATTCTCTATCAGTGCAAGCATCACTTAAACCTACTGTTGCAGATAGAAATTTTAAAAACAACAACAAAAAAACCCTAAAAAACCACTCTTAAATTATATCAATGATCCATATGTACAAAATGGTTTCGGACTTCTCCAAGCCAATTTCAACAGAATCTTTTTTTTACCCTGTGACTTGCAGCATCAAAGCTCTGCAAACAACCAAGGACATCAGTGCATCTTCTATGCAACCCAAACACTCTGAGGTGCTCTGGGTGTGTGGAACAAAGGAGACTCATACAAGGATTTCCCCTCCTGTTACAGTTAAAGCTGCTTTGAGGAAGTACAGGTTAAAAAATACAAAAGAAGAGATACAACTGGTAATGTTTAATTGACCAGGTTAACTCTATTACCATTAAAGCAAGATTTACTGATACTAGATAGACAACCTGTCTCGTTGGGTTCTTATGTAGGGGTTAAATGCAACAGTGAAGTGACAAATGGCTCTGCTACCTCAGTGGAGCTCTTCCAATATTGGAATTTAGTGCCCTTTCCTGTTGTGTTTATGTTTTAGAGGAAACCACCTCTAAAGTAGGTCAGCAGAAAGAGCAGCCAGGCTGCAGGGAAATCAGGCATTTCCAGGGAAGTGACTAAGCACCAGGAGGTTATCCAACATGTGTTCAAACCTGCAGATGAGTCCCACTTACTCTGTTAGGCATGCTCTGAGAGGATTTTTTCACTTGGAAGTGACACAGCCAAGGTGACTAGCATAAGAAAGAGAAACTTCTTTCTCCTCTCCACTATTTCTCATACTTCTGTGATAACTGGAAATAATAAACAACAAATGTCTTCAATTGACAGATATAGTGAACCTAATTAAGGTTCAGTTTAGAGAAACAGCCTTAAATTTAGGGAAGTAGCCCAGGTGTAGGAGAGACCGGATTGCAAGGCTGATAAACAAAGGCTTACCTGCACAGAAATGTCCTGTCACAGCTCCTTTGAAAGAGGCTGCCTGGAGCCCTCGGGCCAACTCTACCTGTGTGTGCCAGCTCGTGCAGCACCTGGGTTTTGCTGGACTTTAACCCCACAAACCAGAATACACCTTCATCCAGTAACATAGGACTGTGTCCTTTCATATCCTTCCAGACTAAACAAAGGTTCACAAACCATTTTCTCCTTAGACAATCAACTGCATGTTTTGGTATTTGGCTCTAGGCTTACTAGACCAAGTCATCATTTCAATCCCAAACTGATATGCAGCCACTAAATCAAACCTTAAGGTACAAATCCTGGTTTTGATTCCTTGTCTAGGTAAAACCACACCAAACAGTTAAAGTAAAAAAATCACCTGTGCAGAGATCTGAAGATAACTCCTATTTTATTTTTGTTATATTTTTCTCACATATTCTATCATGAGTACTTTAAATCAAACCAGACCTGACCCTTACCTTAACCTTTTGGTAGATTTGTCCTTTATGCTTTAGGAACTTGATGGCTTGGAATACAGCAGCTCTTCCTTCTGATA
The DNA here is from genome assembly GCA_008694505.1 of Cyanoderma ruficeps. Taxonomy (NCBI): domain Eukaryota; kingdom Metazoa; phylum Chordata; class Aves; order Passeriformes; family Timaliidae; genus Cyanoderma; species Cyanoderma ruficeps. The sequence continues at coordinate 663,589 of VZDJ01000529.1, read as the reverse complement.
CTTCTAAATCCATGCTCTGCAGACTTGAATGAATCCAGAGTTCCACAGCCTGTTAAATCCTGGACTGTTGATAAACAACAACACTATTGCATTTCCATCTGTGGCATGTATAGAATGAATACAGAGGAATGTTAAGAGTTATTCTCTTGCATTCAGCCAAACAAGGTCTCTGATCAAGTTTAGCCCAGCATTTTAGAGACTAGATACAGCTGAAATGGGTTGCATAATGCCGTGCAGTACCACTTAGGGGCAGTCAGTGGAGAATGTTCCCAGACTGCTAATGCAGGAATAAACACAAGGAAGTACAAATCCTGGATGCACTCTGGCAGTATTGTGCTGTACCGTGGCTACATGGTGTCAAACCAAAAGTCAAGCAATACTGTAACACTAAAAAGTACAATCCACTTGATATCAAATTTGTTGCACATTTCTTTTGAAGTTTCTGATAAACATAAATCAACCCAGTCCACATTCCCATTTTTATGGGAAACAGAGACCAAGTGTTACATCTGAAAACACAAAGGGAGTGGCACACTGGTAAAAGAATGGATGAATCCAAATTGTCTACCTCCATTTTAAACTCTTGAATTGTACCATTCATCAGAGCCTCCAAATCACTCCTCTGTTTCTGCACCAGCTTGGGCTGAGTCTTTAAGCAGAAAGCTCACAGAGCCATTAGGTTCCTTCTTCTTCATTAAGATCCTTCCCCTTACACAAGGGAGCCCCAGCAAGCACTTGCTCTGCAGGATGCCCTTTGCAACATCTATGTTTGGCAATAAGTCATGCACAGAGTCACTTCCCCAGCTTCCTCAGTGAAAAGATGAAGGCTGTGACCTCCCTGGAGAGAAACAGAACCCTGCTACAGTCACTAATGGTGATCATGACACAGAGGAGAAAACGTGAGGCTCCATCCCAGCCCCAGCTGCAGGTACAAACAGACAAGTGCTCCCAGGGAGACTGCACAAGAAGAAAACCATGGCAAGCACAAAAGATCATTCCCCTCTCCTACACCTTCAGCTTCATCAACCACATTAGGAGCCAACAGCTGCATTTTGGCATCTAGGAAAAAATGTACGTGTTGAGAATTGACCTGGTTTTGCAGACAAAAGAGGAATTCTAGGAGAAAGTCAATTCCCTTGGATGCCATGGGTGACCTGTGTGGCTTTAACCCAGGTGTCCATACTCCCTCTACTGACTGAAGCTGTAACCACGCGGCTGGACACTCGTTGCTCTCTATTATGTGCTTAAAGAAGAAAAAGAAAGGAAATTTCAGTCACATTTTCAGTCTTAAGCAACTAAAGGGCAGGAGAGTAGGACTGGCTAGTCACTGCTGCTGCATCCTTTTCTTGTAACCTAGTGTAAAGCTCTGGACAAATGCCTCCATACATGCAGAAAAATCATAATAAAGCTTCTCTGTCTTAAAATGGCACTTAAACCCCATTCTTCTAAAGATTTTCAAATGCTTATAGAAAATAATTGTAAATATGTGCAACTTTAGAGTCTCCCAGTAGCAATAAGCTGAACTTCATCTTTCCAGCTGTTCTGTCACCATGACCTGTGCCTTGTCTCACTTCCAGCACTATGAATTTCTTAACTGCAGATATTGATGGCATATTGCTTAAAATTTTGTGTGGCAGTATTAAAAAAAAAAAGATTTAAAGGTAATAAAAATGTTAAAAGCAATGAGATGCTGCAAACTGAAGTGCTCAGGTAGCAGTGGGCAGGTATCACACTGTATTTACCCAGAGTGTGCAGGGCAGCTGCTGTTGCTCTGCAGCTCTTGGAGATGCACAAGAGTAAGGATGAGGCAGTGGATGGGGAAATAAACAGGGAGATGGCCTTGAGAAGAGAGAAAATGTGGGACCTCAGCCATTACACTGAGCAAGAAATTTTAAAGGGTTCCCATAAAATGAGCTCAGCACAGCTATACCCCCAGGGCCATTGTATGGATAAACAGGTGAAGAATGGACAGGGCTTGTGATGCTACAAGGACAAGTTAATACCTGCATAGACTGACAGCATCATCCCATTTTGCTCTAGAGCTCCAGCACAGCAGCTCTGCAGGAATCAGGGCCCCTGTCAGTCTTGGGTGCAGACACGTCAGGCCCAGGAAACCTCCTAACACAGTGATGCCCTATTTCATGAAGCACCAGCCCAGCCTCCCTTCTAACAGCCTCATCATTATTATTTGTTGTAGCTCTGCTCTCAGCTTTCAGCCTCAGTGACCACAAGATAAAAGGGCTGGTAGCATGAGAATCCATCCCACTCCCTCCAGCCCAGCTGTGTGAAAGGGAGGGAGCACAGAGAGGGAACAGCCTGCAGGGGCACTGCAGACTCCACACGTCCCTGGAGCGAGGCCGTCTGTGCCCCATAACCTACCTGTGGCTGTGAGACGGCAGCAGGCTGCAGTTGGAGCTTTAACTGCAGCGCTGGGGCCAGCAATGGACAGCCCAAGGAACTTCTCTTAATACTGGAATTTAAGGTCTCAGCCCCTGGCCTTCTAGACCTGCAGAACAACATGCACGAGTGTTAGCCCTAAGAGTAACAGTAAGCTGAACTCACAGATTTAATCCAAAAGCAAAACAACCTGGAATAGTAAATGGTTCACCCCTCCCTCCCCAAACTACTGCATATAAGAAATTTTTATTACTGAATATACAGATCCATACTTTTTGCTAACAATTGCATGAAGTTAGTTTCCTCTCATGCTTTATTTCTATTGCTTTCTGGGTTTTACACCTCACATCACCCTCGCTCTTGCTTTTCACTGTCTTCAACTACTGCCTCACTTTTAGTGTCTTCACTAATTTCAATTTATTGTTCAAACTCCAAATAAGCCACCCTCACATTGAACAACCACAGCATGCAAAGCAGCAATTCTTCTGCCACAACTTCTGCATTTACCCAATTCTCTGACAAAACGTGCTGTGCTGGGCTTTGGCTTCCCCATGGGGACTAGAGTTTGAGCCCTTGACTAGAGTTGGTCTGAGAAAAGCTTCCATATGATCTTTGAAGACCCGTTCCCTCCACCTCAAGAATCTGCAGCTGGGACTTCCTTGCTGCTGGGCCAAACACAAGACCATGATTTATTTCTCTGATGGGGATCTCCACTACTAGTAATAGATGGTGTTTGAATGCACTGAAGAGGATCACTCCCATTGCTGAATAAACGATTAGCAAAAAGCCCTTCTCATACTCTACAGTGATTACAAGTAATTACTTAGTAAGCTTTTCTATACATCTTTTGGGGTGTGAGGGAGAAAGGTCTGAAAGAATCATCTTAAATTCAGGAGTATTCTCCTTTCAGGATAACAGTACATCTGCATACATGTGTGTTTAGGCATTGCTGATGACACATCAGAAGTTCTGCTATTTCAGCACTGAATTTGGAATTCATTTAACTCTGGATGTATCCTGTGATCTCAATTATTGGACTACAATAAGAACAGTTTGGATTTTGGGACATGATGGGTTTTAAAAATTTCAGCTCACATTCGCCTGTCTACCTGCCACATATCCCTATCAATATTGTTGTGTCTTCAATAAACACTTGTTCTGGGTTTGATAAACCACTGTGAGAAGCTCCTGCCTACGCTGGGGCTGCAGCTCTTTAGGAGACCATGCTCAAAACCACATTTATTTCAACTGTTGGCAGAAACATATCACAAAACCTGTCATCAGGCTCTCTGCAACGATTCTTATCATTAGCCTTTCTTATTGTCCTTTAAGTGCTTATCAGCAGCAATTCTACACATGGAATGGTAGAATTAATGCTAGCCAGGAAAGTGATATCTTATCTAGAAGCTGGTACTTCCTAAGAGCAGAACTGCTGTTTAATTTGGCAAGAAATCAAAGCATATCCAGGGTGCTGCACTGACAGCTGCTATCGCCAACAGTATTCCACTGTCTCATGTTGGGTTCTGATGAGCACTGCAGAAAATGAAATCTAAAGACAAGAGTAACAGAGTGAGTGTGAGTATTACAGGAACAAACAGTCTGAATTAAAAAAAAAAACCCAACAAAACAACTCTCACCCTCATATGCCATATAATCGTGGTGTTATTTAATTGTCTTCTTTACCTCCACTGGAGGTGGTTAATCCACTGTTGATGTTAACTCAGCTGGCACGTGAAGGGTGGAGAACACTTCCAATTTGACCCTTCCATACCAGTTATCCTACAGCCCCTAGGAATCACTACAGCTGTTAATAAAAACAATGTGCAAAACAGGATTAAAGCATTTACCATAAAAAACTCAGATATGAGACTGCACTTTGCAAAAACACAAACTTCACCCTCCAGAGTTTTAGAGTCTTAGGAGAAACTCATTAAACTCCATCACTGTCAGGCCATAGGCAGAAGCAGTTTTACAGGCTGAGGGCAAATGCTCATATGTCAACCTCAAAATACCAATAACAGGCACTGACAGTAACATTGGAATACAAATGTTGTGATGAGTAAGAGGAAGTTACTCCCTCAGAGGAGCGTCACTGCTCACACTGAGCTGCAAATATGGTCAGTTCTGAGTTCCTGCCTCACACCAATCTTAAATTAGAAACACTTCCCAAGGAATCAGGGCCCAGACTGAAGGACAGATGCTCTGTGCACTGAGCTAACACAAATGTCATTAATTATGTGGAGCATAAACAGAGCTGAAGGAGGTACCAAGGCCCCAGTAACTACTGAGGTTGAAAATGAATACTGATTTCTAAATTCTAATGCTATGGATACAACAACCAGTTCTCTGTCAGGGGCTGGTAGCATGTAGGGGCACCAATGAGCTTGGTACCATAACACTTCATCAAATTATCAATTAAAAAAAAAAAAAAAGTCTTGACCTAGGTGGATGAGCCACCTTTACTTAACCTGGAAAAGAACATTTAGAATCATAGAATGTCAGGATGGTTTGGGTTGGAAAGGATCTTGAAGCTCATCTCATTTCACACTCTCCCATGGGGACACATTCCAGTTGACAAGATTGCTCCAAGCCCATCCAAGCTGCCCCTGAACACTTCCAGGAACAGGGCAGCCAGAGCTTCCATGGGCAACCTGTATACATTGTATGTGTTCAATAAAAAGAATCATCCCCCTGACTATATTTTGTAATGCATCTTCTATGTTTGCATTTTACGGGGGGNGGGGAATAGAGATAGATAGAAGAAACAAAGTTTTAGACCCCTGAAATGCAAGCATGTTATCTTAACATGCGGTAGGGTAGGAAGCCCAGCGGGTCCAAACAGACGAGTACAGGCCCACCCAGCCGAGCTGCGAGCGGCCTCCCCTCACCAACAGTTCCTTCTCCGGCACGGCACAGCCCGGCCCGACACGGCCCGGCGCGACCACCACGGGCCTCAGCTGCCGCCGGCCCGCCTCACGGAGCAGCAACAGGAGCCCGCGACCGCCTGGCGAGCGCACACCCCAGCTCCCTCCGCAGGCCCGCCCCGGAGGCGTGCCGGGAACGCGGCCCTCCCTCCCCTCACGGCGGCGGCGGCGGCGGCGGGGAGACGGGCCGGGAGCGCCGGCCGGGAGCGCCGGCTGTGCCGCCATGGAGGTGGATGTGGCGGAGAACGAGAAGGCCGGGCCGTCGGCAGGCGAGAAGCAGGGACCCGCCGACTCCGCGGGGACCGCGCCCGGCGGCGGCAGCGGCCACTACGAGCTGCCCTGGTGAGCTGCGGCAGCGGGCGAGGAACCGCGGCCGCCCTGAGCCGCCATGACTGCCCGCCAGAGCTAGCGGGGGCGGGGCGAAGGGCGGGCGGGGTGCGCGGTGCGCGGTGATTGGTGCAGAGCGTGGAGGGGGCGGGCCCACTTGCGGCATAGCCAATGAGCTGAGGGCGGGGCGCTGGTGGCGGGAAGGCGGCGGTTGGGTTGTGGCGGCTGAGGGGGCCCGGCCATGGCTGCTTGTTCAAGGCTGTCCCCCGGTGCCCGCCGGGGTGCAGGGGCTCAGTCTGGCCCGGAATCGGGGACTCTGCGTGCACCCTGTGATCTCCCCCGTCTGTTGCCGGGGCTGGGAAGGCAGGAATCACAGAATTGGAAAGGACCAGTTCCAGTTTGGGTTGGAAAGGACCTTAAAGGCCATATCGTTGCAGCCTCTTGCCATCGGCAGGGGCACCTTCCACTAGACCAGGTTGCTCCAAGACGCGTCCAACCTGGCCTTGAACACTTCCAGAAATCACCAGTGAAGAAAATCCGTTGTTTTCCTTTGTAATGCAGAGAAAGTCAGCCCTGCACTCTGTTGGCCATGGAACAACACACAGGGTGGCTTCTCCCCTCAGGCTGAGGCACCGAATTCCTGTTTGAGTTGAGCATTTTTTCCCTCCTTTTGCTTTTTTATACCAATGGAAATAAAACTTTTCAGGGTGGTGAGGCCCTGACAGAAGTTGCCCAGAGAAGCTGTGGCCACCCCATCCTTGGAAGTGTTCAAGGCCAGATTGGACCTGGAACAACCTGGTCCAGTGGAAGGTGTCCCTGCCCATGGCAGGGGGATAAGATGAGATGAGATGGTCTCTAAGGACCTTTCCAAGCCAAACCATTCTGGGATTCTCTGAGTTGATCATTAGTGTTGTGGAGTCCTGTGCTTAGCAATGACAGACATCCAGCACCATTTGCACTGAGTACGTCCAGCCGTTTTTGTCCTGTGCTCTCGTAGCACAATCCTCCTTGTCCATCCCTCTAAAGCACTATTAAAATGTTATTCGATGTGGTGAAGTGTGTGGAGTTTTACTTTTACAGGGTGGAAAAATACAGACCCATGAAACTGTCCGAAATAGTTGGAAATGAAGATACTGTGAGCAGGTTGGAGGTGTGTAGCTGTCCCTGTATCTTTCTATAAAAAATGTATTTCTGCATAGATCCACAGGCTAGTAAAAACACTATTGTATTTTTATATCCGTACTTGAGTATGTGGAAGAAAGCTTCCTGATTTACTTAAAAAATTACAAGTTTTACGTGATATTTGAGTAGTGTGTAAGGAAATTTGCCTTCTTCTTCAATTGGGATGTTTAAAATTAACCATTTGATACAGTTTAGAAAATTTGTAGCTGTTATAATAATACTGTTTCAATTAATAAATATAATTCATATAAGAACAGAAAGAAATATAATTTCTTGCGGTTTTTGGTTTTGGAAAAGAAATGTTTGCCATATCAATTCTTCCCTGAAAGTGTCCAAGGCAATGTTGGATGGGGCTTGGAGCAACCTGGTCTAGTAGAAGGAGTCCCTGTCCATGGCAGGGGATTGGAATGAGATGGGCTTTAAGGTCCTGTCCAATTCTAACTATTCCAGGATTCTATAATTCTGTTAGAAATTTATCTGTGAACACAGTCTTTGTTAACAGAAGATTATACTAGCAAGTATATAATTAAAACAGATGCAAAGGAAAGGCAAGAGTGCTAAAGACCAGTGGAATTAAGTGCTTTTAAATATTTCCCTATTATTCTAGGGGCTGATTTCTAACAGTTCAGTTAAAAAAAAACCCAAACATATGAAAGCAGTGTGGTTCAAAAAATGAAAATAGGAGGGGAAAAAAAGAAGCTTGTTTCTGATGCTTAAAATAGAACAGAATTGAAACTATTTGTTCATTTTTTTTTTCTTACATAATTTCTTATTATCATTCTTTCGTAGGTCTTTGCAAAAGAGGGGAATGTACCAAATATTATAATTGCTGTGAGTATTGCTGTGTTGTGCTGTGTTTCAGTGTTGGTCTGGCCAGGATGGCCTCCTAGCACAGATCAGCTTTGTCCCTGAGTGTGCTGCTGAGGGAGATGGTGGTGGTGTGGTCTTGGAGCAATGTTCTTTGCAGAATACACAGGGAAACAAGTTTAAATCTACCTCAGGTGCCTGCTGAAACACATGAGCTTCTCCCTGCACAGACCTCCTCTGTCAGGAGTAGAATCCTGAGCTCAGGGACAGCTTCCAGGCTGATGTTTTCTCTGCAGTTCCTCTGTTGCAGCCTCTTTTTATGACTGAGAAGATTTGTAGAGAGCACAGCTTAGAAAATTGCATTAAACTTACCAGCAGATGTTGCACTGTCACATTTTTAGGGCCCTCCAGGAACAGGTAAAACCACCAGTATCCTGTGTTTGGCTCGTGCTCTGCTTGGTCCTGCATTAAAGGATGCTGTTCTGGAGCTGAATGCCTCAAATGACAGGTGAGAATGAATAAACCTTACCACATTCCCAAATTTCCATTAAACCCAGGCCAGTCTGATAGAGTTAATGCTATAGTAAGGCCTCTAAGACTTATTTTAGTGCAGTCTTTCCAACTAAAAGGTAGGCAATCTTTGGTGTTCACCCATCAACGCAGATAATATTTCTTGATGTTTTATAAACTTTTTAGGTGCTTTCATATGTGAAAATATGAACAGGTAGAATGCAGGATCCATAATGGTACTTTTTTCTCAAATTTATTTGAAAGAGTTAAGCTTCCCACTGCATTCATGAGGATCTTAAGAATGAAAAGTGAACAGGTTGTTTGTACTCAAACTCTTCAGTGCTTAGAGTGAGAGGAATTAGGGCTATAAGGGCAGTTGAGGATTAAAATACAGGATCAGGGTGTTAGGTGTGTAGAGGACACTGACTGTACTCCAAGGATTCTGGTGCTAAGAGCAGATTATATTTCCCAAGTTCTGTTCAGACCCAACCTGAAGTATTCTGACATTTCCTGGTGTGTTTTCTGAGCACAATACACTTTACCTACTCTGTTAGTATCAGTTACAGAACTACAGAACCACAACATTCTTTTTCTAAACTGAACAAAAAAGTAAAATCCTCTCTTAATAAAAGTAGGTCTTTGAACGGACTCATCCTAGGAAAGTGTCTGTGTTGTGTTGATATGATTCAGTCTATCCAGCTGTGTTTTTTAAACTCTTCTGAGCTGTATACAGCTGGGGCTGTGGATGGAGCTGTGGGAAGAGCTGGCAAAGCAATCTTAAATGCTTCTGCCTTTGTTTATTACCCTTCCCTCGTGCCAAACATAAGTCATTTTGTGGTGGCGCTGCAAGTAAGGTTACTTGCTTTGTGTATATTTATATTGCTACTGTTAAATTATTTTCTTCATGACCCCCAAAGCCAAGGATTGTTGGTGTTTGAATCTAAATCAGTTGGACAGTCTGGCTTAAAGCATGGTTCCACAGCAGTTGTGCTGAAACAGTTGAAGGAGCAGGAGCAGTGGTAGAACCAGGAGCACTTCAGGTGCTGTGGCTGCTGAAAAAAATCTACTCTGTATTTTCACCCAACTTATTGTGAATCAATTGCATTATTGTTCCAGAGGCATTGATGTTGTAAGAAACAAAATCAAAATGTTTGCCCAGCAAAAGGTCACACTTCCAAAAGGTCGGCATAAAATAATCATCCTTGATGAAGCAGACAGGTATGTTGTTTTTTCTTGACGTCAGCTACCGTGTGAAATGTGCTGCATCTCTTCTGGCTGTGGAGCTCCAGTCTTGGACAGTGTTGAGTGTTTCTATCAAGCTGTTCAAAATAACTTGTTAGGAAATGAATATGGATTGAACAGTGATCTTATGGGAGTGCTCACAGCAGGAAGAGATCATTGCTTCAAAAGAGATGCTGAATATTGATATGGAATGCTCTGGATATGAAACACAGAAGTTTACTGGAAGGATGCCCCCTCCCTGGAACTGTTCAGGCCCCTCCCTGGAACTGTTCAAGGATGGGGCTTGGAGCAACCTGCTCTAGGAGGTGTCCCAGCCCATGGCAGGGGATTGGAACTGGATGAGCTTCAAGGTCCCTTCCAACCCAAACCATTTTGTGATTCTGTGATTCCTTCTCTTTGGAAAGAGTTTGGCTCATGTTGAGAATTTCCCTGGATGACAATGGGATATTCTCCTCCTCCATATTGTTAGCAGTGTTCTCCAGAGCGTTAATGATTTCATTTTGCATGTCATGGATGTCATTTTGCATGTTATGGAGGTCTCAGTGACTACCTGCATTGCAGGGTCATTTGTTCACATGACTAGAAAAAGCTGCAGAGTTTATCAAACCAAAATATTACAGAGCACAGCTTAATATCAGTAAATTCTGAAGCTTGTATGAAAATAATTCTTGGGCTGCACCTATGAGTGAGTGAAGGCCAAAATCTCTCCTAACTCCTTGTCTCCCCTCAGCATGACAGATGGAGCACAGCAAGCACTGAGAAGAACAATGGAAATTTATTCCAAAACCACACGCTTTGCACTGGCATGCAATGCCTCTGACAAAATCATAGGTAAGAGCTGCTGGTTCCTGGGTGTTCATGTCATATGCTCTCCATACTGTTGGCTCACTTCCAAGGCAGCTTCCAGAAATACCTTAGTGCAGCTTGTTGCAAGAAAGCATGGGACTCCTGAAAAATCAAGCCACCTGTACTTCAGCTGATAAAAGAGTTTATTTGTGTAGTCAGGGAACCCTCTGAGCCGTTTTTGATGGATAATGCCGTATGTGACTGCAGAAGCAGATTTCTCATGCTTTGGGCTTAATCTGCATCCAACTCTGCTACAGTTTAGGATGTTTTATGTATTGTTTACTGGGTGTTGAACCCTTTTTTCCCTTTCTGAATTGTAATCTTAACTTTGCCTATAGGTGAACACATTGCAGAACTTTAGACTTCTCTTGAAAAAATAGCATGATAAACATCTTTATTCAGAAATGCAGGAGAACAGAGGAACCTGAGCTTTGTATATATTTCCACGTGTCTGGGAAAACTCCAGTTTGGGCTCAAGGGAAGGACTATAACAATTGTATGTGCTTAAGGAGGGGATGTGTTCTGCTTGGAACTTAACATGTCCTTTTTCTTGTTGGAATTGTTGGAAACTTTGTTGAAGTGAAGACATATGTTTGGTTGTGGTGTTTTTTTGAGAAAAAGAGAGAGGAGCTAATGACACATCTCTGTCCTCAGAACCCATCCAGTCCCGGTGTGCAGTGCTGCGTTACACCAAGCTGACAGATGCACAAATACTTTCCAGGCTACTGAAAATTGTTGAGAAAGAGGATGTAGCATATACAGATGATGGACTAGAAGCCATTATCTTCACAGCCCAAGGTGATATGAGACAGGTAAAAGACAATGAAACAAAGGCTTCTATTTAAAGCAAAAAAACTTCTGAATTGCAGCTTTCAAGGATTTCTCTCTGGAGAGGTAAAGCAAAGGAGGATGTGACTTGTGACCCAAGAGTAACTATACTGTTTGCTTTTGTGAAGGTTTAAAATGCTCCTTAAAATTGAGTTGGTGAGAAGTGGATGGCAAATTCATGGGAGGAAATAAAGTCAGCATAAATTTGTGATTTTTTTTTTCCTGTTGTTTAACGGCAAACTGCTTATTTGGCATCAATTCCTGAAGTGCATTTCGTCCTGAGAAGGGGAGTGAGAAGTAGAGCTCTTCAGAAAATAAATAAAGTCTTATTTTTTTTTCTTTCACAGGCATTAAACAACTTACAGTCCACATACTCTGGATTTGGCTTTATAAACAGTGAAAATGTCTTTAAGGTCAGTAATAGCTGAAAACAGTTTTGCCAGAAGTTTAACCTATGGCTGTGTGAGAGTCCATTGGACACATAAACCCTTTTACTAGTTTGCAGACAGCCCTGTGTATGTAGCAGTTACAGCATCAGACTTTAAGTAGTCCATGTGCCTTTTGAAAAGACATCCCTAATGGCATATCTGAGACCTTTGCAACTCTCTTAAAGCACACAAATCCAATAACTGAAGGAAAATTTCAGTGATCACTTGGGAATCTGTTACTAGGGTGTTCTCATTTCATGCTGTCGAGTCAGCCAAGACAGACTGTCTGAAAAGTCAGATTACTTAAAATTTAGTCTGTATTATGGAATATTTCTGATTCAGTACTTCAACTCCATAGAAGCTTGGTGAAAATACCAGAAGTTTAATGCAAAGCCTTGTGATATTTTAAGTGTAATATTTCTCTTGGATACAGGTGTGTGACGAGCCTCATCCTCTGCTTGTGAAGGAAATGATACAGCACTGTGTAAATGCAAATATTGATGAAGCATACAAGGTTGGTTTTCATGTCTTGTGTCAGTATAGTCAGGCATTTCTCTACAAAAATTTTTGTTTGCTTTGAGGGATTCACAATGTGTGTTGCTTTTTAAGATAAGGGCAATACCACGTTGATAAACTAAATCCCTTTTGGGCAGGAGTTGGTTCAGATAAATAACCCGACAAGCTAAAAAGGAAGTTATAGTGAAATTAATTGCTAGATGCTTGAGGTTAAATCAGCTGATAAATAGTACATGCAATTTCAGTAACTATATACAGCTGTTCCAAAGGTGAATATCCTTGACTCAGCTGGCAGATAAATGGGGGATTATTCTTGCCTGTACAGATTCTTGCCCACCTGTGGCGCCTTGGATACTCTCCAGAAGATGTCATTGGCAATATCTTCCGTGTGTGCAAGACCTTTCAAATGCCAGAATATCTGAAGCTGGAGTTTATCAAGGTTAGTACTAACTCAGCTCCTGTTGGGACCTTTTGGGCCTTTTTAAGAAGAGGATGTGATTGAGGGCAGCCTCAGGGGTTTCTGTTTAAAATTTAGTGTATGTTAGCACAAAGAGAGTGCTTGACTCATTACTGCCTTCTTTCCCACTGCATCATCAATTTGTCAGTGAGAAGTCACTTGAAGTTTAGCATCTGAACACCCACAGAAGTGCCAGAAGTCATTTCAGTGATCAGCTAAAATTAATAGCAGATGCAATGTTGAATTTATTAGTTATATCAAAGCCTCAAATAACTCCTTGAAAATGTTTTTCAAGTGCATACTTGCTTCTAGTCCAATGAATAGTAAAATATTAAATTAACAGAGAGTTGATGAACAGTGAGCTGGTGATATGGAACTACTCTTCATGTTTGAAACCTGTCCTCATATGCAGGCACCTTGCTTCTTATAAAGAAAGTGGGGAAATACAGGCTTTGATTTTAAAAACAAAAGGCATTTTAGTTGTTTTATAGGAAGAGATACATTCTCTGAGGTACAAGTGACTCAAAATTGGTCTTTTAGTAGTATGGGATATATTCTGTTTAGTCATCTGTAAAATATACACAGACTGGGGGAGTAAACAGAAGACTTGACAATGTCTCTGTCACCAGGAAATTGGGTACACTCACATGAAGATAGCAGAGGGTGTGAACTCCCTTCTACAAATGGCTGGGCTGCTGGCCCGGCTGTGCCAGAAGACTGCAGCCCCTGCAGCCAGCTAGGCACCTCCTTGAGCCTGCTGGGAAGAAACCAGGTTTTGTTGCAAAAAATATTTTATACTTTTTTTATTTAGACCAATAAAGCTCTAAAATTTACTTTAACCCACGAAATTGTATGTGTTTTATAACCAGGATAAGAGAGAGGGCTGTGACAGTCTGGGGCAATTAAGGTCTGTCCAGTGCACTCAGCAGAACTGCTCATGTCTGTGGTATTGAGACCTAAGCAGGGGAAACAAAAATGGAATGCTATTGTTAGGGATAACACTTCAAGCCTGGTCATGTGCAATCTTACCAAGACCAAGAAGGAATCTTTTTTCACAAAATACAGCATTTAGTGAAGTTATAATTGAGACACATTGAGCAACTGCCATTTTGTCCTGTGGGTAGGGAAGGTATTTTCACCAAACATACAGGAGAAATATTACACATTTCTTAATGGGGCCACTACATTTTGGATATTCCTTTTGTAATCTTTAAAAAACTTTACTAAATTCTGGGATGCTCTGTATTTATGTTCCCTTTCCTGTCCCTGCTTGTCTAGGTTAGGTAATGTCATAGTTTCAGGCTGCCAAAAAACTACAGAATCATGTTTGCCTGTCCAGTTTTGGAAACACCTTGCCAGTGTAGGTGGGCAGTTAAGTGTGAAATGCAGAGAGAAAGTAAATATAAACTGAATTTGACCACCTCATATGAGATGTGAGACTTGTGTCTCCCAAGCAGATACATCTTCACAGTGTTGGAAGAGACCTTTAAGATCATTAAGTCCAGCCCAGCCCTAACACCTCAACTTAACCATGGCACCGAGTGCCACATCCAGTCTTTTTTTAAGCACATCCAGGGATGGTGAGTCTACCACCTCCCTGGGCAGACCATTCCAGTACTTTATCACTCTTTGCATAAAAACTTTTTCCTAATATCCAACCTGTATTTCCCTTGGTGCAGCTTCAGTCTGTGTCCTCTTGTTCTGTCAGTGCTGCCTGGAAAAAGAGACCAAGTCCCATCTGACCACAGCCACCTTTCAGGAGCTTGTAGAGAGTGATAAGGTCACCTCTGAGTCTCCTTTTCTCCAGTCTAAACATCCCAGCTCCCTCAGTTGTTCCTCACAGGGTTTGTGTTCCAAGCCCCTCATCAGCCTTGTTGTCTCCTCAAGTGTCTGAATGTCCTTCCTAAACTGAGGGCCCAGAACTGGACACAGCACTCAATGTCCTTCCTAAACTGAGGGCCCAGAGCTGGACACAGCACTCCATGTCCTTCCTAAACTGAGGGGCCAGAGCTGGACACAGCACTCGAGGTGCAGCCTCACCAGTGCTGAGTACAGGGGAAGAATGACCTCCCTGCTCCTGCTGCCCACACCATTCCTGATCCAGGTCAGGTGCCATTGGCCTTCTTGGCCACCTGGGCACACCCTGGCTCATGTCCAGCTGCTGTCACCAGTACCCCCAGTTCCCTTTCTGCCTGGGCACTGTCCAGCCACACCATCCCCAACCTAGAGTATTGCAGGGGGTTGTTGTGGCCAAAATGCAGGACTCAGCACTTGGACTTATTAAACTTCATCTTGTTGGACTGTGCCCATCCATCCAACCATTCCAGGTCTCTCTGCAGAGCCCTCCTACCTTCCAACAGATCAACACACGCTCCCAGCTTAATGTCGTCTGCAAATTTACTAATGAAAGATTCAATACCCACATCCATGTCATCAATACAAATATTGAACAGGACTGGCCCCAGCACAGACCCCTGAGGAACACCACTGGTGACAGTCCCCAGCTGGATGCAGCACTGTTCCCCACCACTCTCTGGGCCCAGCCATCCATCCAGTTCCTAACCCAGCAAAGAGTGCTGCTGTCCAAGCCCTGGGCTGCCAGCTTTTCCAGAAATATGCTGTGGGAGACAGTGTCAAAGCCTTGCAATTAGGCATGGTCTGGTTGCAGCAGTCACACAAAAGAGTGCAGAGGCACAAGTTGCTGGTGCTTGCACTTCACTCTGCCCATTTTGTTGATGATTTCCACTCCAAGTGTTCAGTTCCCCACTGCAGCTGTCTCGGTGCCAAATGGATGTTTCCTGGCAGCACCAGTTGGCTTCAGCCTGGGAGCTGGTCTTGCACTGAGGCAGGGGCTGGGTACACCCTCCTGTTCTCTGAAAAGCCAAAGGGATCACAAGTTTCAGCAGCAAGAGCTGGTGGCATCGTGACTTTCCCCTCAAGTCTTCCTGCAGCACCTCTGGCAGAGCCTGCAGACAAACCTTCATGATTCAATGAGCAGGAGAGCAAGGGAATTGGCAGCTAAAGTGCAGGGAATGCAGCAAACAGCTCTTGGAACAATGGATGTAATGCTCAAAGTACATTCTTTCTTCACTAGATATGTATTGAACTTAGGCTTTGGTTCCCAGCCAGTGAGCTACTATCAACACAAACTCTATTAATTACACAACTAATAGTTTAGTACTGGGGCTTGAGCTGCTGAGTTCTCTACAGACACAACATCCCAGCTTTTGTCCCCAAAAATTTAAATAAGGTTAGTTTTCCTTTGACTACACATCACAGCCAGCCTACTGTCTTTGCTTTCTCATTAAATGTGTTCATTGCTGAATGGGGAAGGAAGAGGTGTTACCGTGGATGTTTCATAAACCAGCAAACACTATTTGGATGACTCAAGGCCAGTCCTTGCCCTGTGGGATGTGCCTGCCCACAGTGGTGCCAGTGGAAGGGTGAGGAACATGGAGGGTCATGGTCTCTGTTCCTACCTGGTTTCAGAGGGTTTCTTCTCAACTATATTCAGTGGCTGCATTTCACTGCTCCAGTTTGGAGCAGACTCTCCTTTGGGGTAATCCTTTCCAGCTCTGCAGGGTCATAATCACACTCACTTTTCCTCAGAAGAGGACTGGTATTGATCCCAGAGGCCACCAACACCTCCTGCTCTCCAAAGGTGTTTTTTTCCCCCTCTGAGTGCAGAGCTGCTGCTTTCCAACACTTAGCACAGGCTCCCCAGCTCCATTTTCAGAGCTGTACCAGCCAGAACTATTTTTCTAAAGCATCTTAAATTGAAAACAGGAAGTGACTTTCTCACTTGACTGCCTACTTAATGTGAAGAGAGGGAGGTGGACCCAGGGGAGATGAAAGTCTTCTTGCATTAGGTTCAAACAACAGTATCTAGCAATTGTGGTTGGGCACCAGAAATCCTTGCACACCTAAAGCCAGTCCCAAAAGGGCAGCATGGCAATGAACACACACATCCATACTCATTGCAAAGAAAAACTGTGAGGCTGTTCAGAGCAAGACTGATAACATTGGTGAGAGTTCCTAAAACAGTCCCTGGATACCCTGCGTACCTTCCAGGGTGTGGAAGATGGTCATGAGATGACAGGCTGAGAAGTGCTCCAGAAACTTTACAAAGCCAAGGATTTACCCCTCACCACAGCTGACTGATCTGGAGAGCTGCAAAGGGGGATTTGCTCAGACCGCAGTAAATGAAGGGAAGATTCTCCACATCCAGTTCTGCCCTGCCTGCTTTGGCTCCACAGCTTTCAAACTCAGACTTTGGCAATGGCTGAACCTTGTACCAGGAAAATTTAACTGGTGTAATCTGCCTTCCTGCTTAGTGAGGAGAGCAGTAAATCTTGTATGTTCATGTTCTGACCATGCACTGACCTAATGCCTAGAACTTTCTGGGAGGTCTCCAGCTGGATCTATTGCTGTGTGCCAAGGATCTGTCACTGCTGCTAACCTCCTATTCATGAATGGCTCCCTTGGCTGGAGAAGAATCATTACCAGTGGGTAACATCACCAGGCAATCACCCAGAACGAGCTCACCCTTGCAGTGAACAATCCATAGTCTGCAGCACTTCATGGAAAGTGGGAGCTTCTCCAGGTGCTGAGGATGAATCCCAACAGCTCTGTGAGCTACAGGCACAATTTCAGTGACAAAAGCACCCCTTGCCTGCCTGGGAGCCTGTGCACAGCCAGCACAGGCTGTCACACTCTGCTTCTGGTTCGTGGGCACCCTGCTGCTATGCACCTGTGCAGACTTTCTGCAGAGCATTTGACCATCAGGAAACCTAAGGGTGTGAGGAGAAGCTGGGCTGGGGTTGAGCAGAAAACCAGGCTGTATCTCCCTGCCTGTGTGCATCCCTGAAGTGCACTAGATTTTCTCTGCCGTAAAAGTCCTGTGGGAACTTGTAGCATTTGTAGGAACCACTAGCAAACCTCCTGAGCCAAACTCCAACCCACCCCCTGTTTCAGCTACGCCAACGGTGGGCACCTGTGGTCTCTCTTGGTGGTTCTGCTAAAATTAGAGCCAAGTCATTTGCAGCAGGAAGCACCTGACATTCCTTCTCCCACTCCACAGCTCTCTAACCCTCAGCTCCCCTTCTCTGCTCACTCACCATGAGTGTGGGCTGTGTTCTTTCCTGAAACACAGTTTTCTGATTTCATTTTGAGGAAGAAGTCTTTGAATGCATTTTCTCCCCATAACACCCTGCACATCACTCCATGTCACCTCATGTCCTCCCATTTCTGTGTCACCTGATTGTGCAGACATCTATCAGTGCAAACCATAGCGAAACACCCCATTTTCTTTGGAAGCTTTTCAGTTTTAATAAATAAGTGTTCCAGGAGTGCCCGATCTGTACATCAGGGCTCAGAAGATAGGGATTCTGGTTTGGGGATGATGTTCCAACGCCCTATTGAGGGACTGGTACAGTTTCTGAGGCTGGTGGCTGTGGATCTGACTCAGAGTTGCTGCTGGTTCTTTGTATCATTTTAAAACAGATACTGAAACATGAGGAAAACTGCCATAGGCCACCATGGTGAATTACAGGCCATGGATAAGGCAGGCATTTGATCCTCTTTAGCTTTTGTGACCAGGTTGGAATCTCATTCAGCTCCAGACAACCACTGCTGTTATAAACACAGCCTCTGCCTTGCCAGTTCCTCTCACGTAGGAAACTGCTTCTATAGGAGAGCCCAGGAACTAAATCAGAATGTAATCCCTGTGGCTTAATACCATGGTGCATGAGTCACCCTGACAGATTAAGTAGCTGGCTGTGTTACTGCTCAGCAAGTTAAGGATTCATTTCATGCCCAACAGGAGAAAACATTGCCCAGACTGGCCACCTTTGAGGGGACACGCAGGGAAATGAGATTGGGGTGAAGAGCCTGGGGCTTGCCCGTGGTCACTGGGGGCAGAGTGCTTTCTCCAGTTGCTGGTTTTGCAGTTGGACTTCCATGGGGCTTCAAGCAGTGCATTTCTTCCTTTCAGTAACACCCCTTCTGCGTCATGGCAGGCACAGTTTGGAGAAGAGATTTCACTGAGGGATGGAAATCTCCCCTCTCCCCGCGTGTGTGTTTTCTGGGTGTGCTCTTACAGCTCAGCAAAAGATTTCTTCAGACTTCATGCAGAATTCTTGAAATAAGAGGAGAAAAACCAGTGAGTCCACTGACTTCTAATCCCTGCTTTCAACATAACTCTGCTGCCTGACACATTTTCTTTCCAGGGACAAGCAGTGACATACACTACAAAATGTCCATGTCTAAGCAGAAACCCCAGTCGTGCTCCTGGAGGATGATCCGTGATCAGAGCAGGAGGCACAGGGGCACCAGGAGCCCATTTCTCAATTCAGCCTCCCTTGGTGGAGAACTTCTGCTGGCACTTCTTGGTTGGACATTGAGATTTCAGAATATTACTCTGCTAGCAAAGGCTACAACAGAGGCATCATTGTATGGCAAAAAGATGCCTGGCAGCAAGATATGGCAGGGTCAGGTTTCTCAGGCCAGGTTTTTCCATGTCCAGCAGAAGCAAATGCCATAGTGTGCAGAATAGGATGGCTGTGCTTTGCATGGTGGGGACAAATCTTAAGTATTCTGCATGGCTTCAGAAAGATCTGATCTGCCATTGCTGGTGCCTACAGTCTGGGGAATATAAACCCCTATGAAACTAGAGCAGCTGGCACGTGGCATATGGACACTCCCAGTGGGTCTCCAAAGGTGCTCAAGAGAGTAAAATCCCAACAAGGAGAGCAATACTGGTCCCAGTCCATCTCCCAGCTGGAGTCCTAGTCCAGTCTGGAGCAGGGTGACCAGCACTAACCAGCACATCATTCACTGTCCCTCAGTATCATGCAACCTTCCTGCAGTTTTTTTACTTTATCTGCCTTGAGTAATTCTTTATCAGCAGCATCAGGTTGGTGCTGATAATGGGGCAGGATATGTGGTCTTAGCACAGCAGGCAGGGCTCAGCTGAGGGAATCCCTGCTCAGAGCAGGGGTTCTGGGTGTCCCTGCCCACAGCAGGTAGCAGAGCTGTCTCACACTGCTGTGGAGCAGTTCCAGTTTCTGTGCCTGTTGGAGGAGGGCAGTGCTGGAGCTGGGACATTGATTTGGACAAATTTGTCTCCATGGTCTGTGTTACTCATCTTGGCATCAGCCAGAGGCACTGCACAGGGTGGGCTCCTCACACTTCTCCACTGCCCACATGGGCTGCTGTGCTGGTGCTGCCAGCAAGGGCAGAGCTCCAGCTGAACTCTCTTTAGCACAAACCAAATCCTCCCACCCCTAAATAAACACCATAAACCAAATCCTTCCACCCTATGTTGACACATCAACCATTTACTCTGTTCCTACCTTTGCTCTGACAGCAGGGCAGGGCCTGACACAGGACCAGTGTTGATGTAGTCTGGCTCATCATCCAGGCTTTCTGTCAGCAAGGCTGTGGGTGAGGATAGGAAGCATTTTTCAGTGAGTGGGTTGATGTAAAAACACACAGACCACTGACACACCGTGTGTCCTGCCAATATTTAGCCTTTGGTGCTGACATGCTTCTGTACCTGGGCTAAGAAAACTCAGTGTCAAGGTCTCCTTGAAGAGGCTTCAAAATGATCACAGCAAATTTGCAAACATTCTGCGCAGCTCTTCAGAGCCAAAAAAGATTTAATCTCGAGAGTGCGCGAACAGGAATCATTTTGCTTAGACAACTTTCACACCAGAGACACAAGGCTCTTAAATGTGTATGTGTATGCTCCCCATTATCCCCCAGGCCAGAACTACCCTCATGCCTCACAGGAAGCCACACATTAAATGAAACTGTGGTTAAAAGGTCAGCTTGAGAAACAGGCCCCTGCCTACAGCAGGAGAGTCAGGGCTGACCGCACTGGGTGTGTGCACAGAGTTCTGTGTCACGGGGGATTACACGGCTCTGCTTCCGCTGGGCAACCTCAAATGTAACACCTGAAGAGCAACATTTTTCTGTGGCATCCCATGGACAGGGTTTAGGCACAGCCACCCAAATGGTGCCCTTTTGAGTAGGACAAACACCACGTCCCAACACAGCAGCACTCAGTTGCAGGAGTCTGTTGCAATTTGCACATTGCCTTGGGTATTTATCATGGACTGTTGGGGAAAAAATGAACTCAAGACAAGGGTGATGGCTGCGTTGCCCTTGCATGGTCTATACTGGCCTAGTGCCCCTGAGCCCCATCCCCAAACAGTAACAGCTGAGGACGTACCTTGCCCTTGCTGGAGTTTCCATGTGTGTATTGCTGTGCTGTTCTCATAGTCTACAGCGTCATCTGTGACAGGAAAGAGTTTGGACAGAAAAAATGGACTAAAAAAGGGCCTTTGTGAAACCCCCTCCTACCACTGCACCCTGACTGTGCCATGCACGTGGCTGACTTTCCAGCCAGCACAGATCTGCTGATGCTGCCTCATCATTTTTCCAGCTCTGGCCACGTGCTGGGATATCTGCAGGCATGGATGGGGATCAGACAGGTCCCTGCTGCTCCTGCCTCCTCTAATCACTGCACAAAGCCAGGCAGGAGCAGGGCAGGCTTCAGCAGTGCAGAGAGCGTGTGTTAACTCACAGAAGGAAACAAAGCTGACTTGCTATTTTGATTGCAACATCCCAGGACTGACGCTGGAAGCCCTGGAGGGACACTGTGGTCAAATCTCATCTTCCAGAAGCTTCCTGGCTGCAGCCTTCTTGTGCTGGATTTGGTGAGAAACCTGAGCTAGGGGTTAGAACCATAATCATCCTGGCTAAAACAACACTAAAAACCTAGAGATGGAGACCCCAAAGCCCCTGAATTGCTGCAGAAACCACCAAGTCAAAAGCATCAGGGTGGAGGTATCACCATGTGCATTTCCCTGCTCTGTGTGCAGCAGCCCATGTGTGCCAGCTCCATGGCACAGAGCTGGTGGGAAGAGCTGAGCTGTGAACAAGCAGGTTCCTCTTGGCTGAGCAGGTCACCATCCTTCTCTGCACTTTGTGTGACACACAAGAACTGTGACAGCAACACACTTACCTGGATCAGAGCCCTGAGACTCTCCAATGATGACATTTTCATAGGAATAGGAATCCTCATCTTTCTCTGATGGAGAGAAGAAAGAGGAGTGACAAAGGACTGACAGAAGTGTGATGTGGGAAGATCCCTCAGCACCTGCAGGAGGGGGCTGTTTCCCACAATGAAATGTAGATAAAAAATCATTAGTCTTTGTGGTGACCAAGGGATGGAGTGTCTGAGTACAGAGGAATCAGGTGGTCGCTCCCACAGGAGCACAATCACCAGTGGTTTTGGGCTGTTGTGTTTATAGGTACAGATGGACTGATGGAGGCTTGGACACCCCTCAAATCCCACAGCTCTGCTACACCCTTTGAATGAATGTGTCTCCTGGACCCACACTTGCTTCAGGCCATACAAAGTGATGCACAGAGCTCAGCAGGAACAGCTTCACGAGCTCCCTGGAGCCATGGGACAGCCAGGCTGGATGAAGGAACTCACCTCGCTTCCCTGGAGACCTGCCCTGGGGTGGACTGAAGAACCTGGTGCAATTGTGGTAGTAACCAAAAGATATGGGTTCCCTGTGAGAAGAGCAGCACTGTTAGCTCCTCCTGCCCAGCACAGGCTTCCCAGGCTGAGCTGTGGGAGCACCAGGGCAGCACTGGGACCAGTATGGCTCTGCTGGACCATGCTGGTGGCAGCACAAGGTACTTACACATAGGCAGTCTCTTCTTGCAGGCAGTTCTCTGCAAGAACAAGGGTTTGCTGTCAGCACCCCACCATGGCATCACCCTGAACAGCCATACCTGGACAAACCCCCCAGCACAGCCACAGCTGACATCCCCAGCAGCCACAAAGCCCTGGCACAGCCCCAAAGCCAGTCCACAGCAGAGCCAGGTGGCTGGAGCACACAGCCCCGATCCACCCAGCTCCTGAGAAAACCCCAGCTCACCACTTGTCATGGACACATCCTGGCAGCTGGCAGGGAGATGGGGAATATTCTCCCTGGCTTGGGAAAGGAGAGCACAGCTCTCCACACAGCAATAATCCTCTTTGGACAAGCACCAGCTCACACTGCCCTGGGAGGGAGCAGGGGGCTGGGGAGCATCCATCCCCCTCCGCTCTGCCCAGTAATGAGATCAGAGTGTGTCTCACAAAGCAATCTCTAAATTGACCCAGCCAGAGCTCTGCCAGCTGCAGTGCTGGCTGCCTGTGTGCTCCCTGCTAGCTCCCATCCCCTGGGACCCCCCAACCCCTCGGCAGCCTTCCTTCCCAAACCCCCAGACACAGAGCTGCAGCATTTACCTGCCAGGAAATTCTGGTACCTGGACTCGTCCCTGCTCCCTGGGGACAACAGAGGGGCACATTACACAGGAACTCGAGCTGAGTTTTGGGAGCAGTTTGACAATGGAGGTACCAAATATTTCAGCACCAGCAGCTCTACCCCCACTCAGCTCTGAGGTCAGGGGACATGGCTGCAGGGTTGGACACTCCAGGGTATGGGACCTGGGACAGGCAGGGGTGATATTTTAAATAATCTGTGCCTGTGGCTCTAACCAGGACTGGTCAGCCACAACAGGATGAGCACTGGGCTTTAAACACAGACCCAAATTAAGATGGATGTGGACCTGTTGGAGCAAGTCCAGAGGAGTGCACAAAGATGCTCCATGGGCTGGAGCCCCTCTGCTCTGGAGACAGCCTGGGAAAGCTGGGGTTGTTCAGCCTGGAAAAGAGAAGGCTCTGGGAAGATCTTCTAAAGGGGAGAGGGCCTTTGGACAAGGGCTGGGAGTGGCAGGACAAGGGGGTATGGCTTCCCTTGACAGAGGACAGGGTTAGATTGGATATTTGGAAGAGATTTTTCACTGTGAGGGTGGTGAGGTCCTGGCATAGGCTGTCCAGAGCAGCTGTGGCTGCCCCATCCCTGGAAGCGTCCAAGGCCAGGTTAGATGGGGCTTGGAGCAACCTGGTCTAATGGAAGGTGTCCACCCCATGGCAGGGGGTGGAAGGAGATGATTTTTAAGGTCCTTTCCAACTCCAACCCCCTGTGATTCATTGTATCTGTGCCTGTCCCAGGAAGCTGCTCACCATATCCAGTGTGATGGGAAGTGCTGAGCTCTTCAATGGCTTTCCTGAAAGAGAGAAAAGACACCTAAAATCCCGGGTCTGAGCCAACCCTAGCAGCAGTTACACACCATCAGGAGGATCATCCATTAAACTTCCCTGCGAGGTTATGAACCACACACGTGGAGCAAGGGGAGATTAAGAACTTGGGGTAAAATCCCAAGACAGGAATAACTGTGCTTGAATATTGCAGCAGTTATGATGGGTGTGTAGTTACTGGGGGTTTTGGTGATGGGGAGAAGGGGATTTATCACACCAAACTGTTTCTAAGTGAATAATGGCCATTTTTTTCCCATGATGTATCTGTTGTGTACAGACACAGCTCACTTTGCTGGCTTTGATTTAATCCATTGCCAGAAGAATGCAGTCAGACTGAAGAAAATGCAGAAAAGGTCTAAACATACTATTGACAATCAGTAAGTGAAGCAACCTGATCAAGTTGAAGATGTCCCTGCTCCTCACCAGAGGGTTGGACTAGATGACCTTGAAAGGTCCCTTGCAACCCAAACTATTCCTTGATGCTAAATACAGCCCAAGGCCCATCTATAGGGCCCAGAATGCAATTCCAAATGTTCGTGTATGTTGGGTGAACTTCATCCAACATTGGCTCTAGAGCTAGATTTTATTTGGTTTTTTTCCTACCTTGCTATTGGTAAGTTTTCAGGTTCCTTAATTTGTTCCAGCCTTTGGGTTGCTGTTGGCAACAACAAGAGAATTACCATGTTAATTATTATGGCAGCAGGAGATATTTCAAAGAGCACGGAACATCCACCAGAGAGGAATCCCCAGGACTGGGAAGCATTTTCCTAATGCATCCTAAAATAGCTTCCAAATTGTTCCTTGAGTTCAAAAATGGTCAAAGCAAGGAACAACCAGAGAAAAAGCTGGTGTCTGTGCAGAGCACAGAGCTTGCAAACCCTCGCTGGGGGAAGCTACAGTCCCAGCTGCTGCCTTGTTGTCACTTGTCCCCCAAACCCACTTGATTTGGGGGCCATTCTCCTCCCTCCACACTGCAAGGTGCAGTCAAGAGCTTTGGTCAGGTTGGGATGAAAGACTTGTGGAGGGGTCTCCTGGTTGGAGCCAGCAGAGTCCTTGGGCAGGCAGAGCCACCTGCAGACGGACACATTTCACACGGACCTGGCAGCTGCTCATTGTGGCATAAAACCCAAAAGTTCAGCTCTGAACCCAACCTGCTGCAGGAAGCAGTGAGGGGGGATGATGAATGAGTCACTCCTGTCACCCACACCTTCATTTTCACAGGGTGCACTGCATGCTTCCAAGAGCCCCAGCAGCTGAGGTGTCACTTCTCAACAATATCACTTCAGTGAATTATTTTCAATGGAAAGGGCATTTGTTCCCTAGAGCTCAGAATTCACATACCTAGAAGCATCCAAGGTGGTTTGGACAGTCTAGGTCTCAGCATTTCATGGCCTGGCTGCAAGGTGACCCTTTCAATGTCACTTTCCCCTGTCCCATGCATGCAGGGCCCTCACAGCCCGAGCCACAGGCAATGCTCATACTCACTGGAACGGGGTCGGATCACTGCAAACCTCGGCTGGCTTTCGAGCCTGGAAAAAACAGCACGACAGCCTCAGCTGGATTTTGGGGCTTATGACAAAGAAAACAGATACCAGAGATCTGACTGGTTGGTGAGTGGAGGGCAGAGAGCACCATGCTGGACTCTGTGAGATGCCAAGCTGCATCACTCAGTGTGTTCTGCAGGGTCTGTATGACCTGGGAGAATCTTCCTGGACTCTTCTTTGATCCTTCAAGGACAAGATGTGGTTTTGGACCACTGGTAGAGCTGCCAACATCAGCAAGGGAAAGATCCAGGGATGGGAAAAACATCATTTAGAATAATTCCCATTCTGATGCTTCAGCCACAAACGGCCAGAACCTTTTTACCCACAAAAAAAAATGGATGTTCATGCATGAAATGGCTTCAAACCCCAACTGCTTCACCTCCACTGCTGCCTCCGCTCCTCCCATCATCCCTTAACATCAACATGAATAAAATAACATTATCAGTGCTAACCTATGCCCAGTAACATCTTTACTTTTTAGTTAATAGGAGAGCTGCTTTTCAGAGCACCAGAGAATTCAACACCTTTTCTACTGCAGGTGTTTCTACACAGGTACTTATTAATTCAAATTTTGGGAACCCTTTTCCCTTTTTCATTGGGGTTGCCCCATACCCAGCTGTCAAAAAGCCCAAAAAGAGCCAAACCACTCTGCTTGCAAGACACCCAAAGCACTCCTATAAAAAGAGCACACAACACCACAAACCTGAACCCAAACCACCTAACCCAAGTATACATTTCAAGAAGTTGGGACAGTTCATCAAGAGTCCATGAGGGATGGAGCCTGTGGGGGATGGAGCCTTCAGTGGCTGCTCCATCAATCTACAATGGATCACTCCAGAGCTTTCCCCACAGAAACAAAATCCCCAACCCCCTGGAGGCCTTTGGAGAGCCCCACTGCACCTTGTTTGCTCCTGTAACAAACAACCCAGCTTTTCTTTTTTGTAACATCATTTACTGTGGTTTGTCTGTTACTGAAGGAAATAAAGGGCAGTGCTCGTGTGTACACTGCATTTCCTTCATTTCTTGTGCTGCAGGTCAGTGGTTGCTCTGGTACATGGTCCAGCCTGCACCAGCCAAGGGCAGGGGCTTCTTTATGAAGTAAATAACCTTTCTATCTCATCTCAGGGTACAACAGAACAGGATAATAGCTTGCCCTTCTCTCCCAGACCTTTCCCAATTAGTTAATGATTCAGTGACATCACAGTCAGAGCTTTAGTTTCATTTTGGATTATTCTCTGAATGATCAATGAACGCATTGCCCCTTCAGCAGCACCTTGGGCTGGGGCACACGGGGGCTTGCACCCCATCCTGGCATTATTTTATTTTTTTATAAACCCAGATTTCAGCTTGGGTCTGGCTCTGGGTGAGCTGTTTGGGGGAGAAAAAACATGATTGGGAAAGACAACTTACTGGCTCCTCCATTGACTCCGCTGTGTCTCCCGTTTGGTAGCTGGAATACAAGGGAACAAAAAGCTCTTAGAAAGGATGATTTGGGAGTTAGAGATCAGAAAGGCCTATAAAATACATTCACAAAACTTCTTCAGCAGGTCAGGACAGCAGAGGCAGTGAGCAGCAGTTGCAGTAGGGTTTTGATTAAATTTTTTCAAACTATGTTTAAATTGTGGGTTCTGTCTCAAACCCCGCAAAGCAAAGCAGCCGGTCCTGCCCCCAAACCCCAAAGAGCAGCTTCTCCCCCCATTACAACCCACCCAAGGCTCAGGGAGGGGCTCAAACCCCACTGGGTGCTCCCCTTATTCTCCCTATGGATTTATTCTCCAGAATCCCTTCCTTGCCCGCCCTTGTGTTCCAGACCCTCTGTAGGATTTGTGTAACCGGAGTTAATCCTCCCAGGCGCAGTCCCAAAGCCCCACACGGACAGGGCTGCACAGCCCGCGGTGTCCCCCCTGCCCCGGGGAGGGGCGGCTGCACCTTCGGGTGCCCCTTCCCTCCTCTCCCGGCTCTCCCGGCAGAGCTGGGACCAGCTGAGCACAACCGAATCCACAGAGGGGGACATTCCAAGAGGAAAGGGCGGCCAGGGCAGCGGGCAGGACACGAGCAGGCAGGACGCGGGCAGAACTCACCGGAGCGCTGGCACCTGATGCAGAGGCTGACGGCCGCCCCGAGCAGCATCAGCGCCGCGGCCGCCCACAGCTCCGGCTGCACCATGGCCCGGCCAAAGCCGGCCTGAAACACACGGCGAGGGCACCCCGTGAGCGGTGGGGGCACACGGGGGTGTGGGGACATCCCTCAGAGAGCTTTTACCCCCAAAACCAGGTGCTGTGCGCCCTCACACCCCCGCGGAGCTGCTGAGGATGCAGGAGGGGTTTTGGGGTTGTGTGAGAGGGGCAATGCCCTTTCCTGCACTGCTCTGAATTACTCATTCCCCACCCCAAACCCACCCTACTGCCATCACACGCTGTCAGCAGATATTTTTTTTCATATCTAGAAAAGAGCAAAAGGCAGGCACTCGGCAATATTTAAATGAGCAAGACCTTTGCACAAGGTGTTCTGGCTCTTTCCTGCAGCTCAGAGTGACTTCAGAGTTAAATTCCCCACAACTCTGTGCACTGAGCTGGCTCAGCCACTGGCTCTTCCCCTCCTCTCCATGACAGGCTTTTTCACAAACAGCAGCTAACATTTTTTAAGAATCAGCACGATTTGGCTTCAACTTCTTCCTTTAAAATACAAAACATCCTGCAAATATCACAGAAAGCAGCCTGCTGGCACTGAGATGGATCATTCAGCCCATTCCTATTCCCCAGGGTCAGATTTTCTTTAGTTACAGATTAATTTTATTTATTTTTGTTTTTAAAAAAACCTTCCTTTTTTCCCTAGGGATGGAGAAACTTCAACATGCCAAAGGCCAGTACATCATCACTCCGGCTGGCAGGAAGTTTTCCTATTGCCCACCTTCAACCTCTCTCATTACAACTTAAGCCTGTATTATATTGGTGAATGGAAGAGGAAAGATATATTATAGCAATTGATAATTAAAATAATTCAAAATACTGCAACAAATGCCAGTAGCAGTCAATAGAAAGCAGCAGCTTGATTCTGCCCTGCTCAGCACCTTCTGCCTCTGCCTGATTAAAGCGGAACAAACGACATTTCTCTGCCCAAACTCCGCAGAAGTTTGGAAGTTGCTCTGACAGCCCGTTCACCCTGCAGAAAACCCAAAGCCTCCCAGGGCAGCTGAGCCTGGGGGGGCTGAGCAAAACCCTCCTGTCCCTGCCAGGCCCTTGGAACAGCAGCTGAGCATGTTGGCAGGTTTGTGGTCCAGTTGGTCATTGAAGTCTCAGTCCTGTGCCACAGTCCTGATCCTCAGGGCACGGTGAAAATAATCCTGGTGTAAATCAGCATGGGCAGGGAAAGGAGAGGGAGGAAAATCCCTCATTTCCACTCAGACAGACCTTGAGCAAAGTCAGGAGCAATGGCTGAAGGGGTTTGGTGTCAGCATCTTCTCAGAGGTTCCCAAACACCATCTGGGTGTCCAGGAGTGACCTCGATGAGGCTTTGAGACCAAACTGGGCTTATTCCTGTTATGTTCCACCTTCCCTGGGCTCTCCAGGGCCTGGCAGCTACCAACACTCACCCCACTACAGTTTTGCCTTTTATAGGCCCCCAGAGGCCTCTCTTTCTGCATAGTTCTTTGCAGCACTTTCTGAAGAAGATGAGATGAGTTATTCTAAATTTAAGTGCCCAGACCTCCACGCACCCACCCCAGAGGTGCAGGACCAGAACCCAAAAGAGCCCAGTCAAAACCATGTGGTTTCTCCTATCATTTTTCCTTTGCTCAGCATCCTCCATGGAAATCATGAGCTGTGGATCATCTCTAAAGCATCTCCAAGAGGCAGCTGAGGGAAGTTGGTCCAGTGCTGGTGACTAAAATACCAAGGGCTTCTGTGCTGCTGCTTTGTTTGAACGNTTTTTTTTTTTTTTATGTGAAGGCAAGGCAGAGCTGAAGGCACCTGACAACGCTGACCTGGTTTGTCCCATTGCATGGCAGGCCTCCTTCTCCCTTCCAGAGCCAGATTTATTTTGGTCTCAGGCAGTGAGGCAGCAAAACCTGTCTGCTCCTGAGCCCCCACTCACCAGGGACACAAAAACTGGTTATTTGAGGGGCTGATAAACAGGACATGCTGTGTCCCACCCCACCAAGAAAGCCACATACACACCATCAGCCCAGAGATCATTTGTGCTCCCCAAATCCCCAAGGCCATGGAAAATCCTTTCTTTTGGGACAAGCCCTGCTCTGGTGCAGAGCTGACAGAAGGAGGTGATGAACAGATTTATGACAAGCAGAAGGCTGGAAGCACTTACGGCTAGCAGGATATAAATAAAATATTTGGAAGGCTGAATGTGCTTCCCTGCACTCTGCCTTGGGGAGCTGGAGAGAACAAATTCTGCACAGAAGGACGTGTGGAGTTCGGGGATGGCCAGCTCTGCTTTCAAGATGCTAAACCCAAACCAAACTCAGGGAGAAAACAGGTTCCCATCTTGTTTAGGAGTGACACTGGGATGGTGTTGCAATGCCCTGTTCTGTTCATGCACTTCTCTCTTCTCCTTTTGCCTGGTTTTCCCCTTTTTTTGTGCAGAGGAAGCCAGTGGGACCACGGCACACCCCGAGCACCATGACCCCACAAATCCCTCAGGAGCAGCTGCTCCAGACAAGCAGTTCCTGGGAGAGAAACACTCTGGGGTGTGGATACAGCTCTGCTCCCCTTCAGAGGGGGAAACTCGTCTTCCCAAACAGGGGCTGCTCCTCTTCGGGCCTCAGATATTTTTAGCAATCAAGGAGACAGGCTTTTTCTTACAAAAAAAACCTGGAAAAGTTAATGAACTTGCAAAAGCTTCTCTACTCTGTGCCAGGTCTTGTCCTAGTTTAAGGATTCACCCCAGTAACGAGCCTCACTATGAAGATCCAAAGGAAGGAGAGGTGGTTTTATCCAGGAAGACTAAAAGGCCTTTTGCTTTTAATTCCACTGAAATGGAGAGTAAGAGGACATGGACACTCACCATCCACCTGTCCAGAGCAACACAACAAAGTGAGGAAATCTTTTGAATTGAAATAAGGCAATTCTGGCTTATAAAATGAGTGGATATAAGCTGGATATGCACAGGCTAGAAATAAAATTCTTAATGGATGGAAAGTCTGGAAGAATTTCCCAAAAGCAGCAGAAGAGGCACAAAGCTCACTTAAAAAAAAAACCCTGCAAGAGCACTTAAAGTGAACTTTAACTTTTTGCTGAGAAACCAGGAGGGTGAAGAATGTGCTGATGGGGCCTCAGCAATTCCTGGTTTTCCATGAAATAATTTCTGATTAAGGTATTTTAGCCCTTTACAGACTTCAGGCCCACCCCTGAGTTCACATTGTGAGATAAAGACTAAAATAATGTATTTATCTTATGCACTCCATCCATCAATCAAAACATGCCTGAAAGGCAAATATAAACCAGTCGCTTTCTCTCCCCTCCAGAAAGTTTTGTGGTCTGCACCAGTTTGCAGTAAATTAATTCTAATTCAGGCTGGTTGGATGAGTCACTGGCATGAAATATGAAGTGGAGAGTATATTTAAAGACTCACCATATGAAATTCAGCACATTGACTTGTTGAACAGATGCAATATTCAGCTTGAGTCAATGTCTCTAACATGTCTAAGAAAAGCAGCTCCACTTTCTGTTTGCCTGTGTGGCACAGATTGCCACAGAAAGTCCCAACAATTCAGAAATTAAAGTCTCAGACCAAGGAAGCTCCTGTGGCTGGAATGAGTTCAGTGGCCAGCACTGAGCCTCCAGAAAAGCTCCTTTTGCGAGGTCTGCACATCTCATTTCCTACCAGATTTATGCCAGTGTCAGGCTTCTTAGGAAAGCTGCTGCCACAGAGTTAAAGTCTGGGGTTTTTACAGCCATTCAGGCAGATCAGGCTTTTATGCCAACAGATGCATTTCAGTAGAACATATGATAAAAGGGGAAAATTTGAATTGTTAAACCAACATTCACATAGATTATAACTTTGGGAAATGCTTTTAAAAAACCATGGGTGGAAAATATGGGGTGCAAAACCCCGATCACAACAGGCATGGCAGCACAGGAAGGTAACTCACAGACAGATCTTGTATTTGTAACTTCCCTGTTCCACACAGCACCGAAGCCTCACAGCAGCGTTCACTTCCACTGGGAGCCATGGGGATGCCATGTTAGCAATACAGGCAACCCCTGTGTAACTACAGACTCCAGAACCATGAAAATGAGCCAATCTCAGGCAAGATTGTCCCAAAATTATCCTCTTCGGCTAAATTATCTGCCTCATGGCCCATATTACACTGAACATTGCTCACACAAGAGAAAACTGTTGCAAAACCAAATCTCTTTCAATCTAGAATTAGCTATTTCAAGCACTTACATGAAGTAAAATAAATACATTGATGCCAGTCAGCTCTGAAATCAGTGGAAAACCCAGGAAGTGTTGTTTGAATCAGCTATTTTTAAGGACTGGGCTTTGGAGGGGGAGCAGCGTGGGCTGCAGCAGTCCCAGAAGCTGCAGAAGGGCCATGCAGGGATGAGGGAAGCTCAGCGCAGACTGAATCTTCCAGAATATTTTAGAAGATGTGAATGCAGAAATAATGCAATTGAACCCACACTTCCATCAGCAGATGGACGAGGAGATGTGAAGAACAGTGCAGTAAAACAGTCCAGGCTGTGTGGGATGGACTCAGGTCCAGAGCGGTCTAAACAGGGCTGAGAAGACAGAGTCGGCAATTCCTACCTTGGAGCTGGTGATGGCCTGGAGCAGCAGGGAGGAGGGAACATCCACCACGTTGCTTTTCAGAGAGGTTTTACAGGGATGACCTTGAATTTCTTTAAAGGGTCACCAATATCTGATCTGGGATCTCTGAGCTCAGTGGGACACCCCAATGTCCCCACAGGAGCCCCAAGCACTTTGGTCACTTTGCTCTCCCCATCCCTCCCTCCCTCACCCACCTTACCCACAGCCTCTGCCGCTCTCCCCGATGTGTCCCAGCTCCTCCAGCACCTCTGGGCAGCAGCTGCTGGGGCTGGAGGTTCCTCCAGGGCTGGTGAGCAGTTGCTGGTTTCCTGTCCCCCTGTGAATCACCAACCCCAACATCCGCTGCCCGGCCGCGCAGCCTCGCGGCTCCGCGAGCGACGCCGGCACAAACCCACCCCAAAGGGTCACTTTGAGAGGAGAGGAGGAGGCTTGGACAGCGTGGAACCACACACAGCACTGACGGCACTCCCCTTGAGGTTCAGAGGGTGCCCCAAAAAAAGTTCAGACTTCCTTTTAGCAAAATGAGCCTTCACAGGAATAACTCTGCGCTCTGGAAGCGGCAGGTGCTGCCAGGGAACTCTCAAAGCAGGCACAGCAAACTGTGAGCCCTTAGTTTTTACTAAAAAGGTGGTAACAAGTTTCAAAGGCAGCAAATAGCCCGAGGTCACTATTGTTAATGGCCAAACCTGGAGCTCCTGTCTAACGCTGTAAGAATAAATCCAGTTCTTATGCTCCAGCATTGGCAGTTTGCACGCAGCAGGCACAATTTCACTGCACTCTTGAAAAAAAGTAATTCCTCAAATATTTTGGTGTTTTAATGGAATAAGAAGGGTTCATGAATTCCCTATTGGGAATTTATGTATTGGCTTAAAGCCCTTTCAGAGTCCATGCAAGAGGGATCCTGCTCCAGCACTAGGGAAGTCTGCACAAACACACAAATTGTGCAACAACAGCACAAGAGCCACGAGGTGTACGAGTTACAACCATAAACAAAGCGTTTCATGCTGCTCTCACTAAGGCTCTACAAAGCCTCTCTCACATGTAAATTGTTCAGTAAAGGGAAATCTCGTTATATTTAAATTAGGGCACTCTGAAGCTGCCACAACCAGCCACCTACACCCAGCTCTCTGTGCAAGAAGGTGACTCTGCATCATAGAAATGATCAAGGAGCCAACTGGTTACAGTTTTTGCAACTCTAGGATGAAATCTGGCTATCGAGCTTTCAGAGGAAACGTTACTTCAATAAGATAATTATCCACTGTATGTGCAAATACACATTTCTCTCTTCCAATTCTGAGATGTGAAAATAATGCACCTTCCAGAGCCATTCCCAGACAAAATCTGGGTGCTGAAGCCTATCTTGAATTCAGCATAATCTGAACCAAAGATAAAAAAAGGCAGACTCAGCTTTTAATTGCTCACATGGTTTTCTGGGTGGTCTCTGTGTAAAGGACATTGCAAAGTGTGAATTTTTTTCACTGTCAAAAGAGTTGTTACAAAATTGGCACTTCTAGCAGAGGTCTTAGTGATTAAATAGTTTATTAACAGCTTTCTAGCAGGGCTTGTATGTGTTCAAGCATAAGCTGACAACAGAAGTTTTGCAAAAGAGTTCTTTATAGCAGAACTGATACTCAAAATATGCTGGCGACATTTAAAGTTCATCTTTTGTACCCAAAATTAATTTCATCAGGAACAGCCACTGCTAAAAAGGTGCCACGTGTTTGTTTACAGGTTCTCGGGCGGGTCTCAGCTTCAGGTATGACTCAGTGCTGTGGTGGGGACCTTACCCTGGTTGGCTTGGGCTGCACCTCGTGTTTGTCCCCACACTACAAACTGTCCCCTGATGGAGCACTCAGCCTCTCCAGAGCAGGCAGAAGCTGCTCCTGTGCCCAAGGAGCAATGCAGCAGGGTCACCCCAGTGTGATGTAACAGCTCCTGGGCAGAGTGATGCCCTTCAAAGGCATCAGTCCTCTGCAGAGGCCAACACCTTGATTAGAGGGTAATTACTGCAGCAGCACACACCTCTGGCTGGATCCTATCTCCCTTCTTCACATTTCTCCTCAGAAGGGCTGGATATAAAGGTTTAGGATGAGTCCTCACTCTGAGCACTTTCCAGCACAGCCACAGGTTCTGCTCCTCATGAGGCCAGACCAACTCTCCTCCAACACAACACAGAGTGACCCCTCAGGCACCAAACCCAGCTTGGGAAAAGGGGCTCTACCCTCCTGAAACCCCTCTGCCACACGGAGACCTGCTGCTAGAAACAATTTCTGATTTGACAAAAGGTCAATAACACAGGAGCAGCCTGTTTTTATCTACTGCAGTAAGCTATGGAAACACCACGTTGTAATTTCACCGTTCGTGTTCTTTTCAAAGCTCACCCATTTCTCCTTGGGTTTGTTTCCCCCCCATCATAGTTCCTACTCCTTCAGGCAGGTTCACCAGTTAACCTAACTAACCATACCAGTTCACCTTTTGATACAAAGCTGACAAGCTGCAGAGAGATCTCTTGGGTCCAGGAAACTCATTACAACCCATCTTCTACCCAGCTCAGCTTACCTGGCCCTGGGAAGCCAAATGCCCCGAGGGCTGATTTACATTCTTTCACATAAAGGGGGGTTGCTCAAAGACCAGCTGACTTTGCTTGAATCAGGTGTTGTGACTAACCCTGATCAAAAATCAGCAGTGAAACAAGGAATGGAAAACAGGGCATCATGTAAACCCCTTCTTCAGCACAAACACACCCAGTGCTGGAAGGTTTGAGAAATCCAACACGTTTTCCAAGCTCAAACAGGCTCCAAGCTCACCAGTTCTGCAAGTCAAGCATTGCTGTGCACCAGCATCAAGCCCCTCTTGCTTTGGGACAGAATGAGCACGTGTGTCATCCCAACCACTAACTGGGATTACAATGCATTCCATTTGTTTAGCAACATTTTCATGGCAGCTCTAATGCAAGCCACGTCTTGGAGGAAATTTTCTGATGTGCTGAAGTCGTGCTGGATAGTTTTGTATACACGCAGCTTTTCTCTCTGCTGTAGTGGAATGAGCCTTTCCCCAGGCAAAGGGGAAGTGCTGCCTCCTCCCCTGCCCCAGCTGCACATTGGCTCTCTCTGAGCTGAAACCGAAAGTGGCTCCGTTCCTGCTGAAGGAAAATAAATGCTGCTACCACCCAGTGGAAAGTCATCTCACAGCCAGGATCCCCGGGTGCTTCACAAAACCTTGGCCAAGTGAGCTTTGCAAAGACTAATCCCAAACATCCCCGTGGTACAAAGCTTCCTGTTCTTACCCTGCTGAGTTCATCCTTGTGGACATGAGAATTCTCAATTTGAAGACAAAAACCTAGAAGGTTTGAATGCTTTTATTTGAATTTTTATACAGCAATACAAATTATACAGATTCATTACAGTACAGATTTTGCAGGGGTTCATAGAGGTACTTTGTGAGTTTTTGGTTTATTTAAAAGAAAGAGGCAGATCTCGGGAGCACGGTGACATGAACAAAACAATCTTGTGGTAGGAGGCAAATCCTGACCACAGGAAACACTAACCTGGCTGAAACCTACTGGGCAGAAAGGTGGTGATAGCAGTCCCAGCAATAACATCCCCAGAACATCAACCCTGGGATACTCTAGAGCTTTACACAGGAAGTGGTGAGCACACAGGTAAGAGGGTTGTTCCTGTAACAGCGCTGGAAGTCCTCGAAGCCCTTGGATGTACTTTGCTGCAGAGGGGACAGAAATGAGGGAAGCTGATGTCACACTGAACCTGCTGTCAAGCAGGTGATGCCATGGAACAGTGGAAAAGGAAACCTGAAAATGCTTTAGATTTAGTCACTCAAACAGGGACAGTGAGATGAGGAACACTATTCCAGACCTAATAACGCTGACGCCATGTGCCCACCGAGACACCACGTGTGCCACCAGAACCTGATGGCTCGTGTCTTGTGCCCATCTGGGGTTCCTGTGGGCAGACAGAATAACAGCAGAGCTTCCCTGCAGGCCCTAATGCACAGGAGAGGGGCTGAACACATAATGTCATCAAGGTATTGCTATTACTAATGTGCATCAGGCTTGAGAGTCAAGTTTCTGGCACTGAAGGATTAAAGCCTTTCAGCAAGCAGGGTCAAAGATATGATTACACCATCCTAAATGCTTCTATTCAGTTTGGTTTAATACTGCTACAGCAAGTGCTATCACAAACAACAGAATAAATTACAGATTATATAAATAAAATGTATGCACCAAATAAAAGATGTCTCTCTGCCACTTCATTCCTGCAGTGGGGAAGTGGCATTTAAGAGGAGGGAGTCAACTACCAGTTGAGAAAATTCCACTCTCAGCTGGAAATCAAATTCTTTTTCAGTCACAGAAACTCCCTTTTCTAAAAATTTAAGACAAGCAACACCAGCTAAATTGCATCCCAAGAATCCATCCCAGGGAAGCCCTTGAGAAGTGCAAAGGTAACTGATTCTACACTAGAATATACTGGAATAGGAGAGTGGTCCCTTTCCTGCAGAGCCTTTGCACTCCACTGGCAGTGAAACACAGAAACCATCAGAATGTAAAACATAAACTTAACACAGATTTCCAGATGCTCAATGTTAACAGCTCCTCCCCGTGCTCTTGCTGCGAGTGCATGTAACCCCAAGATGGCTTCTGTGCACAGAGAGGGAATGGACGGGGTTGGAACAGAAAACCTGTGACTACACCTTGGAGCCAACCTGACACACAGAGCCTGTGTCCAAAACACACCCAGGGGAACGGGGGGTTTCCAGCAAAGTCACTCCAAGCAGATTTGCCCAAAGCAGGCAGCAGGACAAGGGCTGCTTTGTAAGCTGCAACACGCCAGGATTCTGGTTGAAGAGGTTGCACATACATTCCAAAATTTGCTGGCTTTAGTATTAAATCTTTCCTACAAAGAGGAAAGGCTTGAGTATTACAGGATTTGCTGTGAAATTCTCACAATTTTATCATCTTTCCTGAAGACAAGTCAGCAGCCAGTACTACAAGTAGCAAATGCTCCTACTAGACTATGTACTAAAGTCAAGATTGAAACTACAACAGTATTCATAAGTTAAAAATATCAGTATCATCCAAAATTGCCCTGGGACAGCAAGCTTGGCCACAATCATCATCAGCCCTGTGGCACTTGCAGAACTTTAGAAGTTCATGGCCAGCACTGGAGACTGAGTGGTGGCAGCAAATCTCAGCAGGTGAACATAAGTTGTTGCTGCTTTAGGAAGGCTGGTAAACCACGCTCGAGGGCATAATTTAATGTGACTCTACCATCACCAGCCCATTATGAGTGTGTGAACACTCCTCCACCTCTTTCTTCAGCCATCAGAACAACCTTGATGGCCACAAGCACAAAGAGCCCCCTCAGAAGTTGCTCCAGGCTGGCACAGCCCAGCGAGTCGGCAACACACCCGTGCCAGCACTGGGTGCTGTCCGAGGACTGGGACGAGCTCTCCCAAGGGCATTCCTGCACTCAGGAGCTCAGTGGGGATTATTTTTTGGTGGTTGACAGCAGAGCTTTGCAGCACATTAAATGCTACTGTCCACTGCTGCGGTGTCCAACAGCTCTTCCAGAGTCCCACCTTCCCCACTTGCAACCAAACTGGAATAACAGTTCCTACAGTAGCAAAGCAAACTCGGTTTCAGTTCCAAAACCTGCCTGGTGCCTTCCTGCCTTCAGTTTTATTTTTTTAAGTTTAAGCTGGAAGAAAGCACTGTACAGCTACCAGAAATAACTCAGTGAGAACATGAATAGCCACAAAGTAAATGATCCATTTGCTGCACTGCCGGTGCCTCCTCAGCCTGGGCTTTGCTATGCTAGGCTTAGCTTTAAGCAGTAGGTAAAGTTAAGCATCACAGGTTAAACCTCAACTGCTTTTCCTGGTAGGACGGGAAGAAAATAATCTTGCTTCCTCCTACAAAACTAAATGCCACATCTATATATTAAATATAGTTGTGTTAACTGTTGACAAAAGCTTGTTTGATAAGCTTTTGTATAGGAAAATGTTCATCCATTACATTTTTGAAGGAAGGAAAGAAGGACTGGAGGAGTCTGACCCTGAGCCACATGGGAAGCACAGTGTGGAATGCTCCAAAGAAACCAGGCAATGCACCAATGTTTGCATATTAAAAAAAGACACAATGATTTTAGGATCAGGCTGCACTCACTAGTGGGAAACCCTTAACCAAACCAGTATTAGCAGATACAGAGGAAGACATTTAGAACTAAGATGACCCATTTGCCACCTCTCTCACTCATCAGGGCTCCTTTTCTCCATGCAGTGATGAAATCCCTGCTTCCAGCTGCACCAGTTTGACAGAGCAGCTGTGGATAACTGGGGCAAGAGCTGCAGGGGACCAGCTCTCAACCAGCCCTGCTCTTCCACACAGGTAGGACAGCCAGGTGCTGGCACACACAGCTCCAGTGCAGGACTGGGACTCTGCTCAAGCTGTGCTAAGAGCAGGTCTAAAGACAGGGTGACTAGCTGGAAGCAGGAACAATTCCCATCTTTTCAGGCTATGGAAAGCAGTAAAACCAGCAGGGAGGTCCGAGCTCATTTCCTCAATAAAAACATGGCTCTACCTCTTTCAACTTACCCTGCAGTACATTAAAGCACATCCTTCAAAGCCACAGGGCAACAGCCTCCTTTAACCATTATGCCCAGTGGGAAAGGGGTCAGTTGGAAAAGTTTGGAGAAAGTTGGCAAAAGAGCAGTAGTTGATCCATTTACTGTCTCAGCACAGAGCCCATGTGACACTGCTCAGTTGTCACTGGAAGGACACATCCTGCCCAGTGCCAGCCACAGGGCAGCAGCAGCAGCACCCGTCTGGAGGAGCACAGCCTGAGCAGCTGCAAGACCTGCAAGCTGCAGGAATTCAAAATGCCAC
Source organism: Cyanoderma ruficeps (assembly GCA_008694505.1). NCBI lineage: Eukaryota > Metazoa > Chordata > Aves > Passeriformes > Timaliidae > Cyanoderma > Cyanoderma ruficeps. The sequence goes on along the minus strand of VZDJ01000529.1, from coordinate 624,730 downwards.
CTGGCAGCTGTAGCAATGCACTCAAGTGACACTGAAGTCACAGGACAAAGAAGTTTGGCTCATTTCCACCCATAATTAATTTTCACTTCACTGTTCCAGCACTCTTTAGATTGGATTCCTCCCCTTTATCTTTTCCTCTTCCCCCCCTTGTTTTATATCAGAATGGCTCTAGGACAAATTAACACAATATTTGAAAACTGAGGGGGGGAAAAACATGTTAGAGTAGACTCAAATAAAGACCAATGTTAAATATTACTTAATGTTTTCTTTTATTTAAAAGATCATTCACAAAATACCATATCCATAAATTTATTTTGTTATGAAGCAGAATGTGCTAAGTGTTTGGAATTCTTTTTTTTTCTTTGTTTTTACATTTAAAAGTCAACTGCCTTGACTAGAAGTGAGTTTTTTATATGGGAATTTGTTCTTAAAATCTTTTCCACATTGAAGATGTAAATAGATCAATTATTGGTTTGGAATACAACCACACAAATGCATGTCTGTCTTAAATTAGGTATTAGTGTTAGACAAATGGTTCTTATCTCAGAAGCAGATTAAGTGAAAGACAGAAAGAAGGAAAGAGTAGTTCTGTAAATTGCTGGGACTCTGACTTACAATGGGAACCTTAGGGAAGAAATTCATCACTAGCAGTGGTGCTGGTAGTGGGGCAGCCGTGCTTCCAACCTCCTCTTGTAAGTACTCTGGGGTGCTGGCTGGTTTATCTGAAGGCTCTCAGCACTGGCAATATGGGCCCAAGCTTTTCCTGTACACTGGACATGTCCAAACTTCAGTGTGGTAGAACCAGGTTTTGGTTTTAAACATCAATGATTTCTCCTTTTGCTTCAGCCTCCCCTCCCTCCTCCCACACAACACTGACAAGAAACATTCCAAGTGAAGAGAGGTGTAGTAACAAGAGATGCTTTTTACCCAAACTTCTACATGAGACTCTATAGCAGAAAGATTTCTAATCTGCCCATTTTTAAGGTATTCTGAAAGCTGAGGTCCTAAAACTGTACCCCACTGGGCAAAGAAATACAGGGGATAGTGACGATCAAATACTGCATGGCAAAGTATACACTCCTTCAACAAAAATAAAAAAGTCAATTTTATTTGTAGAAACTTCATTTAAAAATTTACCAAACATGTAAAACCCAAAAAAGTAAGCAGAAAGAGCCAGTGAGCAGTTGTGCTCAAACAGGCATGGCTTTGCAGCACTAACCTTGAGCTCAGAAGTTGTAGTAGCATCATACCATTTGGAAATCAAGAGCCAGCAGGAAGAGGCTGCTGGCAGAGGCTTTATCCATACTGATTCCACCAGCTATTCACCAGGCTTGTCAGGCAAGGCATCCATTAAATTGATCCTTCCTGGCAATCCATGTGAAAGGGCAGCTGCCCCCCTTAGTTTAATAAGGGGCTCTGCTGTGAACAGTGACTATCACCAATTGTCATAAATGGTATTTCACTACTTGGTTAGAACTGTAAATTTTTGTTCAACTCATCTGGACTCTTCAGTTTTCCTCTTCAGAGCCACAGCAATACAGAACGAGACATGCAAGTCAGAAGAGGAACACTGAGGAAGTAAAAGGAAACAATACAGGGAAATAACTAAGTCTAACCTGTGCTTCTAAAGTAAAACAAACCCAGAAAGAAGAAGTGAAGCAGCACCTTTGTCCAGAGACCTCCACACTTGTGGAAGCAGCCACACTGCCTTATCTACTGGCAACTGTGCTGCTTGGAAGGAAACAGAAGAGGGAAACTCAGCACAAAGCAGGCACTAGATACAGCAAAGCCAAGAACGTACTAAAAACCACTTGTTAACAGCTGACATGCATTCACAAGCTCTGTGTTTTCGGTTTCAAAGAGGACAAATACCAGATGGCAGGAATGGTAAACTGCAGGGTTGACATTCCAGCAGAGCTAGTCACTCTGTACTGTCTTGCTTTTTCTCCCGCCTCCCCATTCCCTCTCAACCCCAAACTCAGTCGTGTTCTTTTACTACTTCCTCCCGGGGCTTGGCTCCTCCAAAGATGGCAGAGTTTGGATTGGCTACTTGATTGAGGGGAGTATCGACTGTTCGAGGTTTGAGCTGCAGTCGGGGTCGCTGTGCTCTTTCCTCTGCAAGGAAAAACATTCCACTTGTGAGATCTGCCTGGGAAGGGCAGCAGCTTCCACCTGACCACAAAACCAGGAGGCCTCTTTGCAGAGGAAGACCAAACCCCACCCAGCAGGAGTTTACCTTCTGTTGGCTCTCTAAAGTCCATGGAAGACCCACGAAGGGGAGGCCCATCTCTGAAGCGACCGGTGCCACCGCTTCCCATGGAGGCACCTGGTGGTCGCCGGTCTCCAGGGCGGGTTCCTCTACCCCGACCTCCCAAGAAGTCATCATCTTTGAATCCTGAAGATGGAAGACAGTGAATTTAAAGAGCATCTTTTACAATGTTTTTAATCTAGACTTATCTGGATGACTGGAAAACCTTGCTAGTCACTGCTGTCAGTCCAAGGTGATGCACTGAGAGCCTCTGCCTGCAGACAGATTGTTTCACAGAGCTCTGGCACCTTCTGGAGGAGCTGTTCGGGTTCCATTTCAAACCAAGGACACTATGCCAAGTTCAGAAAGTGCTTTATCCACTTAGAGGCTTACTGGAGTGTTGGAGAGTGGCTCAAGTGAGTTTAAAATACGAACCTTGGCTGCAACTTCAGTTTGTTAACATCATTAGCTGACTTGACAAACAACACTACAAGTGCTCAGAGTACTTCCATAGCCAGATCATCACACTGGCAACAGCCTTAGCATGAAATCTGCAGGAGCAGAGCAAATGGGAAAATAGCTGGGGAGTAGTGAAATGCACTTATAAAACAGAATAAAACCCCAGGGCTGTTTAGCTGTACTATAAATTGACCAGGCATTTACTAAACTAATTACAGGGCTGGGGAAAAAAACAAATCAGACTTTAAACTGACTGCATTTCTCCAGTTTATGTACCAAAAAAAAAAAAAAAAAGGGTAAATCAAGAACTGTCATTGACCAGAGTTCCAGTCTGTACCAGTGACTACCCTTGAGTATCTCCCCAAGCCCCCACTCCCTGAATTTCAGTGGGAGGAGGATACTTCAGGCTATCAGCATACAGAAAGGGAATACACTCAGATTTTCAGAAGCTGCCTGGAAGAGAAAGTTGCTTGGTTTCCAACTGAGATTTTCCTTTTCGCTTCAGTATTTGGCAGAGCTGTCCCTTACTTATTTCAGTGCCAAACAAGCTACCTCTAAAGACTTGATCAAGAGTAGGGCTGTGCAACCTGAAGAAGAAAAGCTTCTGTAGCAGCTAAAACTGAAATGCTAAACTTTTGGCTCAGGAATCACTCATCCAGCATTTAACAGGCTGAAATGCATCCACATTTGGAGAAGCTGCCAAAGAAGGTACAAAGCTGTGACACAGAACACTTAGCTCCAAAGGCAGGTTAAGCAGCACTGCAGCAAGCTCCTCTCTCCAGCACCATGCTCCAATCCATGCTGGGGGCAAGGGCACGCTTGGCTTCTCCTACATCGTTCATTCCACTCACGCAGAGACCAGACATTGCAAAGTTGTATTTGCCAACATCTCCCCATCAGAAAATGGACCAAACCCAGGAGTTCAGAGGACAAAAGCAATTGTGTTAATGCTACCCTGCATTCTAATAGCTGGAACTGACTGGAAGTCAGTCGCAAACCCAGTGGCTCTGTCATTACCTTCCACTCAGCAAGTTCAGTCACTTGCTGCAGCTGCATGACCAAAGCAGGCCTAAACACTCAGGAACATTTTGCACTTACAAGTGCTTTGGAACACTAATCTGAATTTAGAGATGTCAGTTACCTCAGGGACACACATATAATGACATCACATCTCCCTGAGAAGATGAAAGCCTCTGCTGTGACAGAATATCAGCCTTCCTACATGATCTGTCTGTTTCTGCTACTATTCAGAAATTTACTTAGTTGTGTGTTTGAGAAATGCTTAAAACAGTCACCCATAGGCTACATCTGGACAAGAATTCTGTCATTTATGGTTGTTTCATAGAATCTTCTATTGAGACACTTTCCTCTCAAGGCAACGGAAGATTCCCTATGAGGAATCCCACCACAGCTGCAGCATGTCCAAAGCTGCCACATACAGTAGATTCAATCAAACCAGTAACGGTGACAAATGAAAATGAGAACATTTCAGTGCCTTTTAGGCTTCCTATCTGTGTAAGTGTTAATACTGATACCAGAATTGAAGTCATCTCTGGACTCCCATCCACCTCCTCTGGATTCTCTGGAACCTCCTCCCATTCCTAGGAAAAAAGCCACAATTGTGTTCAAGTCTGAAGCTGTGGGAAAGACTGAACAAGGGAACACCAAACAAATGTTTCAGTCCTTCAATATTCAAAGTTATGCTGCTGGAAAATCCTTTTCTTTTGGTACTACCAAGTTCCATTGCACAGGAACAACAGTCAGTTTAAGTTAACCAAGAATAAGTGGCCAGAAAAGTTTCTTTAATACACATTCAATGGGAAGCTCTGGTGAGTCCAGTTCAATCAACCTTCAACTACAGGCAAGAATGTTTTTACACCGGAACAAGAGACATACTCCAAAATAAGCACTTATCTACATGTGCTTACTCACTTTTCATACATCATCATAAAATAGTAGCAGATCAGACTGTTGGGCTTATGATTGTCCTCTGCAAGACACAAGAAGTTATTAGGGGTATTGGTCTCACTTCCTGGGTTAGGAGTGACAACACTTCCAGCCTTTGGACACAAAGCACAGCTAAATTTCAGACACCTCAGGAGCAGCAGCAGCAGCTGGTTAGAAACACATATACATACAAAATTTCTCCTTTCAACATAATCTTCATGTTCACTTGCATGCCTTGTCTTAGCACCAGTCAGCACCAGAAGCCATAACTACAACCCTTATATTTAAGAAGCTACTTAGAAAAAAGGGAGTCACCTCTGTCATCAGGCCCGCCGCCTTTTCTGAAGCCAAAGCCACCTTTATCCTGTTTCCTGCCTTCTGCTATGTCCACTCGGAGTGATCGGTCACCCAAAAGCTGTTAAACCAAGGGGAGAGTCTGTTCAGGATCTATCAGAAGGGCTGCCAAAGAGTTTCAGACTTATGCTTGTCTTTGATTTCATAAATTAATTGCAAGTGTACTTACTGCACCATCGTATGTAAGAGCTTCCTTGAGTGACTCCACCTCATCGAACTCTACGTAACAAAATCCTGTAAGAAACAAATCTCAAGTTAAAAGCACTTTAAAAGGCCTTTGTAAGAGGCTACTCCTCCTGCATGCCTGCTAATAGCTTCCTTCTCTTTTAAACATGAGTTGTGATGTGCACATGGCTCAGAAACCAATCATCACCAACAATGAACACATTTACCTGCATCTGTTAATGATGGGGCATATCCTGAAACAGAACTCTGGGCACTCTGTGAATGCTAAGAGCCTAATTCCCTTTTCCACAGAGTTCTAATTATAGATTAGATCTGACCTACGTCTTCAGACAGTTATTCAGACGAATATTGACACTTTGTTCCTAGTGGTTTGAACAAGAAATTGAAATATTTGTGATCATCAGTGAAATTTTGTGTCATAACATCATTTAGTGGATTTGCTCCTTTTCAGAGGCCTTCTGTTATCCAAGGCAAGCCTTTTCCACCCCTTAAAGTAACTTACAAATATAGTCCATTTCTACCAGACAATTCCCATAGCAAATGAATTTGCATCCTCTAAAACAACTGCCTGAATGCGTTATCTACTTGCTTTTTCTCCCTGTCTACTAAAAAAAGACAGGGCTGAAGCAATGGGAGTCTTCTGAAGTAAAGGAATCACTCAATATTCAAGGTCATGGGGCTTAAATGGGTCAGGTGTGGTAAAATTCATACCAGACAAGGTTTGAGAAAATTCCTGTATGTCAGGGCAAATACTGACTGCTCACTCAGGTTACTCTGTATCACGAGATGATGAAACAGTGACTCTCAATCAAATGATACACTTACATATTAGTGAATAAGAAAACCTGCCTAAGTCAACATAAAAACAGAGAACAACTGTGCTTTAGACTGAAATTACCTTTTAAATGACTTTTTCTCCCTCTAATTTTTCATCTACCACCCAAGAACTCTGAAGGCTCACCTTTAAATTTGTCTGTTTCCTTGTCTCTGACTAGTCGTACGCTCCTTATGCTGAGATCCTTGAAAATGGCATCTATGTCTCCTTGGACAGTGTTGAAGGGCAGATTTCCCACATAGGCTGTGAAAGGGGGTTCTGTTGGCAGCTCTTTATTTCTGCGGGAACCAAGGCCACCACCACGAGACCTGTTGGAAAAAGCACAGTGCCTCTGGAACTGCCTCCCAGCACAGCCACAGTGCAGCCCACAGCACTGCTCAGGTGCTGTGTTCAGCTGCAAGTCCATTTTCCCACAGCTTGGGTTAGTTTTTCTATCCTTTTGCCTGTACCTGCCACCTGAACTGTTGGTCAACTCCTTTCCAGTATTACCTGATGCAGTACTTCAGAGTAAAGCTGAATACATTACGAGGTGAACTCATTCATGAAGTGATGAATGACCTTCTCAACCCACAATTCATCAAGGAAAGCAATATTGGGTTACCTCTAATGTCCCCTGCTCAAAAAACTTTACCTCAAAAAAACCCTATCTTAGAATAGATTTTAAGAATAATTTATGGTGATGAAGACTTGTATGGCACAGGTTTGCCAACTTATCCAGAAATTAAGCTGGATCCAATGCTTTTAACTAAACAGTATATTACCAACACCCACTCCACAATCATCCAAATTATCTCAGCAACATTTAGCTTAAGAGAAACACCTCCCCCTAAGTCTGAAGCTGTGACCATAATTGTTGGATTTCTGGACTGGAACGCTTTGAACTGAACACAAAATGAATTTGGTTGAACAAGGGGTTATGAGGTAGAAAAAAATTATATGCTATCTGGATGCTTACTTCTTTTGTCTTGTGAATTACAGAGGTAAAGCGGGTGGTCTTTTCCTGTCTTGTCCCTCAGTACCAGTTAAACTCTTGGCACTGGGTGCTGAGGAACTAAATTGTACCAGCTAAATTCTTTACTGTATTAATGTAACACACCTCTGTGAACTTCCTGCAGAGCCTAATCTTCAAAGGCCAACTTGGAATTTCAGTACAGAGAGCAAGGTACGCACAAGGCAACCTGAAGTTAAAGCTCCTAGACGTGTACACTACAGCATGCCACTGTTTCCAACACCGTCAGCCCCACATAAGTAACCTATGACTTTTACCTAAATATCTACTTACTACTCTGTCCATCTTCCCTTTATCACCTTCCTTTTACTGGCCTTTGCTTGTGTCTGTTCCCTTTCCCTGAGGCTCCCTGTGCATTTAAAACCATGGTGGAACACAAGCTGTACCAAAGCAGGATTTGCCAATGTGACATGGACCAATTCAATTGCTGCAGAGTCCTTCCTAAAATCCAGAAGGTCAAATAATTTTATAATTTCCTTTTATTCTGGCTGGTTGCATGCAGTCAAAAAATCCATTGGGCAAGCAAGGTACTTAACAGTATTTTTTTTTTCATTCAAGAATAAATATTTTACTACTAATGAATCAGATAATGCATTAAGCTTGAATAAGATTCCTTAATTCTTCCTAGGTGAGCCTGTCATTTGTGCCTTATTTAGCAGCTCTATGCACAAATCATTTGTCACCAACACTATCAACATGCTGCTAAATCAACTTGAATCACAATCTACATATCTTTAATTAGTGTCCACCCAGGTTTGCATTTTAGCACTTTTGACAATAATCCTCATCTGCCTTTGTCTCATTAACAAGTCAAAAAGGTACTGGAGAACTAAAGCTGTAATAGTTGTGAATTACTTTAGTCACAAGATTGAGTTTTAAGGAGGAACTCCAAGAAAGCAGAGCTGCTGTTCTAAATAATCCCATAATACATAGAATCAGTTCCAGGCCTTTGTGCTCATTCATCATCTACAGCATTAGGAACAGCTATTAACATACCATGCATTTAACTCCATCCAAAGAAGAAAATCTTTATATTCTACAGGACCATCAGAATTGAGTTTCAAAGGAGCATTTTCTCCTTGTACATATTGTCAGGACATTCCCTGAGCTGCCAGTCATCTCACAGGGAGCTGATTCACCTAAAAACCCACCCTGGAGCTGAGCCCTCAGCCGGACCAACAAGGTGATCTGGTCAGCTGCAAAGAACACTTCGCCAAGATGGGAATGAGAAGGAGAACAAGGGCTGGAACTACAACTTTCATCAGCAACCTCCACTCAGCTCCATTGGAGCAACTTCTAAAATCACACTCTCAATCCCCAAAAGGATTGTCTGTGCTACAGACAAACCTCCTTCCCACCACAGTGCCCAGAACAGGCTGCATGTGTGGAAACCCATGCCCTATTGTGAAATCCAGACTGATATAAAGTCAGAAAATTAAATATTCTTCTCCAATTTGATATTAAGGCTTTGGTTATCAAATATATAACTATACCTTTGATATTTTAGTTTCCATATGAAGAACAGGAATGGTCAATAACTAAGTTTCAAGCCAAATTTCTTATGGAACTCAGGCAACACAAAGAAACTGTTTCTGTAGTTCCCTACATTTTTTCCAACACTGAAACAGTGAAATAAAAGGGCTGACTTCAGTAAACAAACAATGAGATTGGAAGAAGATTCTCTCATTTGCAACAAAGTAGGACAAAAGTAAAAAAAAAGTAACTGAAAACACATCTGGACTAGGCAAACTGGAGTTCTGAATGAATATCTGCATTTCCCATGCTAAACTTTTGCTTGGACACAATTAGATAATAATTATGTCATCTTACTGTGAGAATCTGAAAGACATGACTTAATTTCCTTCTCAGCAAACCAAAGCAGAAAGCTGAAGAGGAAAGCTTGCTTCTAGCAACATCCCCATAATTAAACTACGGTGGGCTGAGTTAATGACTTTGGCCATATTGGGTAGAAAACAACTAAACTTCCATTTTAAAGATACTCTTTTGCCAAGTTTAGTTACATCTCCAGAAAAGAAGATCTGCCAGAAATTCGGAATGAAGGCTATTTTCAACCCCTGTATTTGAGTTAAATAGCCTTTCACTAGAGATCAAAGCTCAAGATTTACCTTTAGCACAGAGGCAACAGCCCACCTGGGTTCTGACATCAGAGCTTTTCCAGGGCAGCAAAAGGGTTTGCAGGATGACGGGGTCAACCCTCCAAGACCACAACCCTAAATTCAAACCCAATTTATTCAAGCAACCCAGGACATGTCTGAAGTATCAGATATCTTCAGCAAAATGCTTACCCAAGCCTAAAAATTAGGAGATATCTTTTAATGCTAGATGGGTAAGACACGGGATCCAAACTGCCAGAAGCCTAAGGACTAACTCCCCGTTTTCACTGAACTGTGAATTTCACTTCAGCAGGTGAATCTTAACCTTTAGTAGGGTGCTCAGCACTCCAAGCCACACCTAAATAAACAGCCCAGCAGTGAGTTAGGAGTGGGAAACACTCCCTTTCTTTCAGCTCTGAGAAGTTCTATAGACTTTCAGTTTCAATTAGGCCTCAGTATGCTTAAATACAGGTTTTCCTGTCAAATGTTGGGCTCCAAAATATTTTCTAAAAAGCTTATAATAAACCTTTTATCATTTATGTCAGCATCACTTTCTTCACCAGGAATAAAGTGACTTGTGCATCCCCTAATACTATGATTCAGCTTTTAGTCAGTGCATCACTAAACATCTCAGCTGTATCAAAATCCCATCTCATCACACGAGTCATATCTTGATGCTCTTCCAAGATTATTTTGATGATTATGGGAAAGAGGCAGATAACTGACATATGTCAGAACTTGTTGGGCACTGATTTCCCATCTGTCATACTGAAATCCCGTGCTCACTCTCTATGTACACCAAAGGTTATGCAAAATGCAGCTTCCACAAAAACCTGCTACATCCCAACTGAGTTTACACTATTCCTGCAGCCCTAGAGTGCCTAAAAGTGAGCAGGAGCCACTTTAAATTAACATGGGATTCTTCAATCAGAACCTTCAAGAACAGTCATGTTTTCATTACACTTCATATATTACAGGATTTCATACAGCATCCACAGAGAGCTGTAAATTGTGAATTAGCTATTAGTAACTTAACAGTGATAACAATAAATTAGATGGAAGTATACATTGGTCTGTAATATTAGTAGCACCTGATGTTTAGAACTGCAGGCAAACCAGAATAAGTACATTTTCTAATCTGTAAAGACATCTAGTAATTTGCAGGATGCCTTTAGTTTACCAAGCAAAGATCCACATCTTCCCTGACAGCAAATTAAAGTTCTGTTACAGGAATCGGAATATAAAATAACATTTTAACTGGCATTTTATTACTTCACAGAATGTGCCTAAATTGACTAGGATACCCTGTGCAGCCATATCTGAGTTTATAATGGGTCAAGTATCACTTTAGGCTGCTGGCAAGGCCATTTTGCTACAGAATTTTAAAAAATTACAGAAATGCAAGTAGATACATCATCTGTTTGCTCTAGGATATCTCTGAATTAGACACAAACAGAACCAGTGCATGAAAATGAGCTTGAAAAGCTTAAAGTGTCAGAGTACTTCCAAAGACAAGAAAAACTTACTGCTGTTCTAACTCCAGCAGCTCCTCCCTGCTACCTAAAGAGTCTGAAACAAAACCAAGTTATTCATCTAAGAGCAGAAAACAGCATGAACACTATTGATCAGGAAACACACCCTGGAAGATTAGATTATACAGTAATGCACTTGTGAAGAGAAGAATACACTTCTGAATACACTTGCTTCACAAGGAAGTTTATTCCACAGATTTATGCCTACTGTTTTGTTTCAGTACACAAAGAAACTTGCAGCAGCATCAAACGCAGGGGGAAAAAAATCAATTGTTTGATTGCACTTTACTGATTTAAGACAAACTTCTAATTACTGGTTATTGTCTCTGTAGCTCCTCCCCTACAAACACTCTTCGGCAAAGAGACAGAGACAAGCCCGATTCCTTAGGATCAGGGATTTGCAGTCACCACCCGGAGCCCCGGATAACGCAGGACGGCGGCTCCCAGCGCTACTGGAGCGGAGACACCACAAAACCCTCCCATTTCCTCCCGCCGCAGGCGCCACAACGCTGCCCGCTCCCGGGGGCGTCTCGTCCCGCCAGCACAGCGACCTCCTGCCCCGCTCCAGTCCTTCAGGAACGTTCCCTCCGCCCATCCCGGGCCGGCCCCGCACAAGCTCCTCAAGGCCTTCCTTGGCTCTGGCCCAGCACCTCCCTAAATCCCCCCTCCACTCGCCTCCGGGACGGCGGGAACAGCGACACCCTCCTCCTCCCGCCCCTTCCCGGCGCTGCCGAGCCGCCCGGCCCTGAATGCTGCGGCGCTGGCCGGAGCGGCGCGGGCACGGCCGGGACCCCCCAGACCCGCAGCCCCCGCCCCGCCGCACAAAGCGGGCCCGCCACGGCGGGCGGAAGGGCACCCCCCGCTCGGGAGGAGGGCGGGTGGGGGCAGAACGAGCCCAAACAGTTCCCAGAGGCAGCGCCCCCGTCCCGCAACGCCCGCCCGCCATCCCCGCGGAGCGGGACGGGCCGAGCCCTGCGGCCGCGCCCCCGCCGCGCCCGGCCGCGGCCACCGCTCCCCGCTCCCGTCCCAGCTGCGGGGGGAGCCCCGAATGCTGCCCCCGGCCCCGCTTACCCGCGGCCGCCGCCGAAGCTGCTGTAGGCCCGGTCGTCGTAGGGATCGAAATCCGCCATCGCCGCCGCGGCCTCGTCCCCGTGCGAGCGTGACAGGACCGCGCCCGAGGACCCCGCAACGCTTATATACGGCGGCGCGCGGGCCGGGGCTGCCCCGCGCAGTGCCTGCGTCCAGCTCGCCGCCCCGACGGGGCTGTCCGCGCCGCTGCCTGTCGGGAGGTGCACCGCGGGGCTGTCTTCCGTCGGCTCTGGGACGGGATCTGCTCTGGGATCGGTGCGATGTCTGCTCTGGGATCTGCGCGGGATTTGCCCACGGCTCTGCCCGGGGATCTAATCCGGATCTGCTGGAGGAGCTGCCTGGGATCTGCCCGAGGCTGTGCCGGGGATCTGTCGGGGATCCCCTCGGGATCTGCCCGGGCTGAGCCGCGGTAACGCCTCCGGTGAGCGTTGGACAGTCCAGCGCTGATACAAACCCGCCCCGCGGCTCTGGTTCCCCAGGCATCCCGCTGTCGCTGCGGGCAGAGATCACAGAGGTCATGGAAATGGATCCTGCTCCGGGTGTCACAGTCATCTACAGTGATAACAGGGATGGATCCTGCTCCGGAGTCATTCCCTGCCCTCCCGCAGGTGGCACCGGTATCTGGCAGGATAGCAATAACACGCAGTGTTCACAGGGCTGCCGGAGGATAGTCCTGGATTTTAATGCAAATTAAGACAATGGGCTGTACCGGAGAGTTTCACAGTGTCCTTAAAAAATACCATTTGTACCAACTGGTTTGTCTCCTTTTTCCAGGCCATAATTTAATGTTTTCTAATAAAACCACATGACAGATTTTCATACGATAACCAACTGTGCCCACACGTCGTGTCCCTGACCGTGCACTGCCGATCCCGGCTCACCCCACAGGCTTTGCCCCTCTGTCCCTGTCCAGCCCCGCGGAGACAAGATCCAGGATCCAGGATCCAGGCTGGAGCCAACCCTCCCTCCAGAGACCTGAACGGGCTGAGGGAAGCCCAGGAGCCCTCGGGGTGGGATTGAGCAGGGATGGGGATCAGGGAGGGAATGTGAAGCTCGGGGGAGAGGGGCTGTTGCAAAGTGTGGAATGTGTCAAGATTATCTCAAGTAGTAATGTTCTTTAGTGTAAGATCTTTGCATACTTTCAGCTAGAAAGGAAACCTAACCCGTGGGGCAGGCAGCAGCCAGGATCCCTTACTCAAGGACATCGTGGAACTAATGAGCATTAAGGATGTATTAAATTTGGATGTTGGTGTACATCTGTGTATACTTTGCTAACTTAGCAAAAGACTCAACGTCCATGTATCCTATAGCTGATCGATGTTCATTATAATTCTAAAGACTCTGTGAAGACCCTTCCCCTCAGCATGTGTAGAAGTTAGCTGAGGTTACGCAGCTTGTAAATTACTAACCAATCCCGATAGACGGCCAGTACTTAGAAAGTTACTAACTTTGAACTTCTGAGTATAAATAATGGTGTGAAAAGCCCGGTGGGGTGTGTTGGATTTGTGGACCACCACCGAGCACCGTGTGGTGGTGATTAACTCTGAAATAATCAATGTGTCCGTCGAGTGTATCACGGTTGGCTTGCAGCACACCGGGTAAGCAATCTGATTTTGTGGGATGAAGCGCTGAGGGAACGGAGTGCTGAGGGGCGGCCATGAGGGGAGCGGGGTCTGAGGGGACAGGGGTGGGGCTGAGAGGAGCGAGAGGCGCTGAGGGGAGCGGGGCTGAGACGAGCGGGAGGCGCTGAGGGGAGCGGGGCTGAGGTACCGGGGGCACCGAGGGGAGTGAGGCCGAAGGGCCGGGAGGTGCTGAGGAGAACGGAACTGAAGGGCCAGGAGGTGCTGACGGGGAGCGGGGCTGAGGTACCGGGGCCGCTGAGGGGAGCAGGGCTGAAGGGCCGGGAGGTGCTGAGGAGAACGGAGCTGAAGGGCCGGGAGGTGCTGAGGGGGAGCGGGGCTGAGGGGAGCGGGCGGCACAGAGGGGAACGGGGCTGAGGTACCGGCGGCACTGAGGATAGCGGCTCACAAGGTGGCCGAGCCCGTCCCGCGGCGGCCGCGCTGCCCCGGAAGAGGCGGAGCGGGCGGGCGGCCCCACGTGCGGCAGAGGTGGCGGCATGGCGGGGATGGAGGGGATGGAGGAGATGGAGCAGAATGAGCAGCGGGGCGGCGGCGCGCCGGTGACCGACCCCCGCGGGGTGCTGCGGCAGGGCCGCGCCTTCCTCGACTTCTTCTGGGACATCGCCAAGCCGGAGCAGGAGGTGCGGCTGACGGCCACTGAGAGCCTCCTGCGGCACCTGCGGGAGGGCAAGAAGGTGAGGCGGGGGCCGGAGGGGCGGTGGGTGCGGGCGGGCAGTGGGTCACACGGCTCATCCCTCCGCTCCCGCTTGGGAACGCGTCAGTGCAGACGGGCACGGGCCGGGCCGTGGGTCTGGCGGCCGGGCCGCGCTCGGAGCAGCCCCGACACCGCCCAGCTTGGTCTCTCTTGCAGGACGACGAGCTCAAGTACACCCTGAAGCGGCTGGTGGAGGGACTGGGAGCTACCCGCGAGGCCGCCCGCCCTGGCTTCAGCTTGGCCTTGGCGCAGGTCAGTGTTTCCCAACGCGGATCAGCCTCTGCCCATGCTAGGGGTGTCTTTTGTCGTCCGTGCAAGGCTGGAGGGCTCCCTTCTGGCCGTTCCTGTGTGCACATGGGAGGGAAGGCTCGCACAATAACCGTAGCGGTTTTAAATGGTGTTACTCTGCTTTAGAAACTCTTACAATGAACTATACCGATGTCACATTCATACTACAGCATTCAGTCCTGCTTCAAGGACCACCCTAATTTACAAATCTCGGCCAAGTTTTCAATTACTCTGCATTTAGTACTGTTACTACTTCTTAAAACTGTCTTGCTGTTGGTCAGTTAATGTAGGATATCTGAAAAGGTAACTCTTTAGCAAACACTTCAGGGTTGTTTTCCACCTCAGTGGTTGAGTCTGTAACGTGGCAAAGACTCCTACCAGCTGGTATCACCAGTGGTATGTGACCTCATCTCACCTGAGAATTTGAGAAAGCAGAAGAGTCTGTGTGTTTCCTGCTTTGACCAGAGCCTTGCCCATGACAAAAAGTTTGATCACCTCTGTTATGGGGTCAGGCAGTTTCAGCAAAATGTTCTCATTATTATTCTGTCATGTATAGGGAAAAACCTTAGACTATCAGCAGGTATATTTGTGTTTGCATAGAATCCTAGAATGGTTTGGATTGGATGGGACCTTAAGAATTATCTTGTTCCACCCCCTGCCCTTGGCAGGGACACTTTCTTCTAGATCAAGTTGCTCCAAGTCCCATCCAGCCTGGCCTTGAACATTTCCAGGGATGGAGCAGCCACAACTTCTGTGGGCAACCTGTGCCAGGGCCTCTCCACCCTCACAGGGAATGATTTCTTCCAGATATCTAACCTAAATTGACCTTCCGTCAATGTGAAGTCATTCCTCCTTGTCCTGGCTCTTTGGGACTCTGGAGTCCCTCTGCAGCTCTCTTGGAGCCTCTTTAGATCTCTAAGAAACTCTCAGATCTTCCTGGAGCCTTCTCCAAGCTGCACAACTCCAGCTTTCCCAGCCTACTTCCTATTCTATACATCTTTATTCATCTGCTTGTCTTTATTCTGGCCTGATCAAGCAGCTCCTCTGCTGCTGTGCTGAACAACTGTTCAGCTCTATTTTAGCTTAACCTAATACAATGTCATGAAATGGAAGAACTGCAAACAGCTGTTCCATCTCTCTCCTCAGGTTTTGCAGGCTTTTGAGGAAATTCCACTGTGTAGCATTTTGGAACAGATAAAAGAGAAACACAATCTGGAAAAAGTGAAAAAAGTAAGTCGGCTCATGGCAACATTTGCCAACTGCTACTTTAAATGAATTGTTCTCTATTCTTTGAAGTCTTGCTGTATAGTGTTGTTTTGGGGTTCTTGTTAAAGCAAGTGACTATAATGAAGTAACAAACATTTCTAAAAATTGGAAGTTGATGACATTGTCATCTGGCCCTGATTTAGGTGAGATTTGTCAATGTGATGAAGAGGTACTCTAGGACAGTTCCTAAACATTGTGCAGAGGGTTGCTTTTCGGTATGTTCTCTTCCCATGGTGGGGTGTTCAAAGCTGGATCTTCCTGCCATCTTGCTCCACTGATCACGTAGCTGCATGTGAAATCTAGCCTCTCAGGAAAGTAGATTTTTACCTTTTTTTTTTTTTCCTTCAGAAACTTGTGAGAAATGCTGCTTTTGGGAACTTTTTTGGAGTTATGGCTCTGTTCCAGTCTGGGCGGCTTGTGAAGGTAACGCTGCTGTCAGGTGTGTCGGTTCTGGTTCTGGGGCTTCTGATGTGGGAAGAGGATTGACAGAGAAAGGCTGGGCCACTGGGTAATCAATGCAGTGGCACTTGAAGCATCAAGTTCAGTTCATTTCTGTGGCATCATCCAGGGACTCTTTGTGCCTTGTTAATGTCTGTTCTGAGCAGAATGTAGGAACTGTGTCAAATAGTACAGGAGGTTCCTACCTCTCCTGGAAGGAAGGGTTCTGTTGTCACATCCAGCTGGAAAACATGATTTTGGAAAAAGTTGAGTGGCCTATCAAGAAACAGTTTTGTGTTTCTTATTATAAGTAGGCATAACCATCTAGAGAGTGGATTGTTACCTGAGCCTTCAGCTTAGTTTCTGATAAATGTCCTCTGGTTTGGCCTATCTTTGCTTTCTAGGACCGGAAAGCTCTGCTGGAGAGCATCCAGCTTCTCCAGCAGCTGACAAATCACCAAACACACCTCAGAGATCTGCCCCGCAAAACTCTCGTTGACATCACCTCTGAGGTACAGGCACAGCCTGTGGGCTTGGGGCTTGGTGGGGCAGGAGGAGGAGAGGGCTTGGCTTTGGGGTCAGCTTTTCCTTTGGTTTGTTCATAGCTGGAAGTTTTAGGAGGTGTGGAAGAGTGACTGTAAACTGTGGGAGCTGTCCCTATGTTGCCTGTGGGCAGATGCTTGTATTCTGGGAAGGGCTTAGCGTAGTTTGACTTTATCATGGAGAATCCCACAGGCTGTTGTTTCCCGTTTCACTTGCTTGGATGATGTGTTAGACCATCTGCTCTTTTGGACAGATGTATGCTGAAAACTGAATAGCCAACCACCATTTTTATGCACCAAGCCTTGGCCCGAGGTTGAATTTTGGGCTGTTGGAAATGAAATGATGTAGGGACAAGGAGTAAAGAGCTCTGACTATGTAGTAAAAGAAAAAAGTTTATTTCCTTTTTTTAAAGTGGATATTATTTGTAGACATGAAGACTTGCAATGTTAAATAAAAATAGAGTTTCCTTGTCCCTGGTTTGTCTGGCTGTACAGGCAGAGCAGTCAGGCAGCAAGAGAAAAATTGCAGCTGGAGTCAGTTGACCAGAATTGTGTCTTATGACAGCAAACTGTCCTACTCCCCATGGTTAAACACCTGGGACTGTCTGGCAGTCATGGACACATCCATTATTTATGTTTCATTATGTCACTGTAAAGACTATTTCTAGAGCTTCCAGAACTCTGCAAGCTTTTAGTAAAATGTCCTCCAATGCAGATACTTTAATGTATTTACTTCACTGCAAGTTAGTAAAATGCCCTCAGATATTTCTCATATGCTCTCACCCTCGTTCCTGCCTAGGTACCTGAAACTGTGTTTGAGGAGGTCCTGTTTGACATCTTGCAAGGTGACCTCTCTTCAGCCTTCACATCTCCAGAGAATCTGCACCTTTTGCTTGTGGGGATGCAGAAATTCCCTGGTGTTCTGAAACCTAAAAAGCTGAAGAAGCTGTTTGGCTCGCCTACTGTTGTAAATAAGGAAAATATTTCCAGGTAAGTTCTTAAATAAGGAGGTTTAAATGAGCATTATTTTCCTCTTGGCCAGCAGTGGGAGAAATGTGGTTGTGATTCTGATTCCTGCTTGTATTTGTCACTGCAGGTGCTGCTGAGGGTTGGGTGTTAATTGTTATGCAGGTTCCCAGGTTATAGTTGTGTCATTTCTCCCAGGAGGCTCAGCCTGCAGTTCTCAGGAAATGTCCTCTGTCTTTCCGCAGGATTAATTTGGCCTTCAGCAATTCCCTTTCAGTTCAGATCTCTCACATTTTATTTCTTCTTCTAGACTTGTAGAGCTTCTGAAAAGTGCTGCCAAGTCTGAGAAGGAAGACAAGAAATTGCCCAGTGTAGTGTTTGATTTGCTACAAGTTGCACTGAAGGAAGGTGCCTTTGAACTGTTCTGGAGTGAAGTTGTGGAGAACGGGCTATTGAAGGAGAAATCAGGACCTGTGAGGTTTGTTTTAGCATACACTGTTTGTTGTCTCCCGTGTTATCCTTCTGTTTCTTGACCCAGAGGTTTTCACTTCTGTCATCTCCTGGTCCCTGCCCCAGCCCTTCCCCTGTGTGTGGATTTACTGCAGTGCTTTAGCCTGAAGGAATGTTCTTTGTTCCCCCTCAGTTACATGTGCTACCGACTGCTGGGCAGTGCTCTCCCCTTGCTGTCCGTGGAGCAGCTGCAGGTGGTTCTCAAAGGGAAAGTGATGCTGCACTATGGAGAACACGTGGTGGCAACTCAGGTATGTCTTTGGACAAGCAAAAGGCCATCTCTTGAGCACAATTCATCTCTGCCCCACTCCTAGTTTCAAATTATCTTGTATAAAAACAGTTTATGTAATTTCAGACCTTGAACTCTTACTTAAAAGCAAGGTTATTGTATGACCACTGGTTGCAGTGGACTGAGTATAGCCTGTGTTTGATTGTCATTGCCTGTTTTAAGGGTGTGGAAACTGTTCAGCCCTGCCCTACCTGCTTTCATTGCTGCTGCCAGGAAAGCTCTGATGATGGGGGAAGCAGAGGAAGGGCAGCCCTCAGCAAATTGACAGTGTCATGTGTTGTCCTTTAACAGTCCCTTTGCTTTTGTGTGTCCAGAAGCTCCTTTTTGTTTAGCATTGTGCTGGGTGTTGCATCAACATTGGAAGGCAAAGACAAAAAGGGACAACTCGTGCTTTTGTTTGTTAGTGCTTGCTCCAATAAGCATATCTGAGGTTTAAGCACAAAATTTATTTGGAATTGGATTTTGCACTCCTATGCCTCTTTCCCTACTGGGAAGCCAGCAAACAACACAGCCCTGCAACAAACAGAGGAAAAGTAGAAAGGGAATACTGTTATAAATGGCTTTTAGCTTGGCTTTTTGTGGTAACACAATCCTAAACCTCCTCATGTGTGCCCAAAAATAGTTGTCTCTTGGGAGAGAGGTCTGTGTGATCTTTTTGTTCTGGTATCAGAGCAGCCATAGGTGTGTAGGTTTGCTCTGCAA
Source organism: Cyanoderma ruficeps (assembly GCA_008694505.1). Taxonomy (NCBI): domain Eukaryota; kingdom Metazoa; phylum Chordata; class Aves; order Passeriformes; family Timaliidae; genus Cyanoderma; species Cyanoderma ruficeps. Next base: position 605,622 of record VZDJ01000529.1, on the reverse strand, counting down.
ATACTGCATACCATGGTGCCTCCCTAAATGGACCAGCTTTCTCCAGGATTTATCCACTGGCTTAGTAGTTTTCCTATTTCTTACTTTTTGTGTTGCTGCACAGCAAATTAAGCTGTATTCTTCCATGTGCATCAAAATCTTTTTTTGTTTGGTTCCTCTTGGAAATGTACAAATCCCCTGAAGACAGTGAAACTAAATGAAAGAAGCTCCTAATATTGTTGATGATGAGAGAGTAGAAAATATCTTAGTTTGAATTTGATTCTGGTTTTGGGGTTTGTTTTGTTTCTTGACATAGGTTGTTTGTTTTGAGAAGCAAATGCTGTTACTTTGTACTTCCTTATGGGATTCTGGTGGTTGTTGGAGATGGAACTAGACCAAACTGGAGTCTGATATTTACTGGCAGTTATCCTCCTGATTCCACTTTTTTATCAACAAGGGAGCAAATAAACCTGGTTTGCTTTTTTTGAGAGGTGATTGACGAACCCCTGTTGTGAGCTATTAGCCTTTTTACAGTGTCTTTCCTGGATTTTTCTCCCAATTTTCATATGGATGCACAAGTATTGAGTTCTCCAACAGTGGAAGCAGGAGCTTGCTAAGTTGTGTTTTCTGTGAGATTTCTTTCAGGGGTATTTATGTTATTATTGGATTTGTAGTTAATTACAAGTTTATAGCCCCTTTATTTAGAAGAACGGTCTTCCCTAGAATTTTGTTACCATTTCTGCTCCTGCCAGGTCACTGTATTGAATGTGACAGTAGACCAAACAAGTTATTTTATTAATTTAAAAAAAGTTGTGTTGGACTTTTGGAATGAGACAACCTCTTCAAGATTTCTCCAGTTAGGCATTTATTTTTTTTGTAGAACAAGTTGAGTGGGATTGAACACTGTGGGCTGTTAAAAACTGTACAGGAATGGGGTGCATGGTGGAATGGGACATGTCCTGGTGGTCTCTGTGCTGCTGGACAGTGTCCAAGGCCAGCAGCCTGCCAGCTTTGCCCCAGCCTTGTGGGGCAGTGGCAGGACTGAAGGTAAGACTTAGCACAAAACAGCCACACCTCAGGTATGAGTTTCAGCTTAAACATATCAACTCTCCCTCCTTTCAGAATGTCCCAATGCTTCTGAGACCCTAGGGAGAGGAGGTGGTATTTATTCTAAACCCTGTAGGTCAGCAGGCTCCAGGACTGCTAGATGAGACTGGAATTGATGGTGAGGAATTTCCAAATCTAGGAAAACTCTAAGGCAGATGATATGAGAAACATCCTGGAACTTTCACCCAAAATAGAGAGGTGGTCAGCCTGGGAGCTTAGTGGCACTGGCCAGCATGTGCTCCATCCTGCTGAAGCCTCACTGTTCTGGAAGGTGCAAATTACAGGGTTGGTTCATGTTGGTACATGGCAGGATTCTGTGGTTGCTTACAGTGGCTGCTGTTGTGAGAGGAAGACCATGAGGTGAAATTCATGACTGACTGTAAGCCTTAGGACAAATATTCAGGCACATGTCTTTAATTTACTTACTGCAGCCAAATTCTTTCATGTGATTTACACTGCAAGTGCTCCAGGCCAGGTTGGATGGGGCTTGGAGCAACCTGATCTAGTGGAAGTTATCCCTTCAGGCCCATGGTAGGGGGTTGGGAATGAGATGAGCTTTGAGGTCCCTTCCAAGCCAGGCCATTCTATGATTTGTATTTGCAGAGCCATTCAGGCTGAGTGTGAGGTTCCTGACCTGCTTCTTTGACTGTGTTTTTCAGTTTCCACAGGGGTTTAAGTTTGCTGCAGAAATGGAGGGATATATAGATACATTTCTGAGTGGCTGCGATGACCCAGAAAGGCAACTGGCTGTGATGATGGGCTTCTCTACCCTCACCAATCAAGGGAAGCCAGTGTTGTTGAGTGCTTCCAGGGTAGTCAGACACCTGCAGGCAGTGGCCTTGCAAAAATACATCTGCTGGCTCAAAGACATGTTCCTCAGGCCAGACTTGGACTGTTGTTTAGACTTCTCCAGTAACCGGCGAAAACAGAACCGGGAAAATGCAGACATGTGAGTACATTGCACCTCCCTCTCAATGTTTGCTGGTTCCCTTGCCATCAGCTGACAATCGTTTATTTCCTCTGTCTCAGAAAGTTTAGCCCCAGCATCTCACTCTTTTGCTGGCATAGAATTCAATTCTGCAAATTCTGCAAGTGTATTGAGAGCCAGCCAGCCTGCCCAAAGCAGACTGGATCACCAAAGAGCCTTTTCTCTTCTTTTTCTAGCCCTGACAATTGCTTTGGAGAATATGTCTGGTGGTTTCCTCTTTCACTACAGCCTTTCAGGTCCTTGTAGGAATTGTGCCTCTCTTTATCTGTGTATTAGACATATCTGTGTATTTTATCTGTGTATTGGAATAATGGAATAAAGGGAATAAATGAATCCTCCATGACACAGCCCTTTCCCAGGGCAGGTTATGTGTTACCTGGCACCTATAAACCTCACTCTACTGACTGCTGCAATTCTTGAAGTGCTTTTTGCTCATCTGCAGACTCTGTGTAGGGTAGATAGATTGCCTTTTGCATAGTAAAAAGCAAACTTGAGAAGACTATATATCTTCTTTTGTACATGTTGCTTTTTTACTACATAACTTTGCCAATTTTAGTGTTTAAAGCCTCTAAATACCTGAAAGGCACTTCCTGATGCAGTGGATTGTGCAGTGTGTATTTATGTTGGGTTAGTGTTAAAACTGCTGATTGTGCCCACCTTCTTATTCAAAGAGCACAACAGAAGATTGTTCGATTGAGAAAATGGATCATCCACCGACTGGTTAACATCACTGAAAGTGCAACAAGAAAAGAAGAGAGCCTTGTGATGGACATTGCCAGGTGAGACTGATGTAAAGACACATGTGCTTGGGATAATTCTGTGTAGCTCAACAGCAGTATTCCAGATAAGCTGTCCCCATGGCAATAGGCAAATCCAGTAGTGGAAATGCTCCATAATAAATCATTTAGGAGACTAGGTTTTGTTTCCAAAATACCCTCTGCATAATTGGACTAACCTGTGTCATAAGTAGTTGGTACTTAAAATCACATTAGTTCCATTTCTTTTCAATCAATTTTCCATTCCTGCTTGCCTAAACTTCTTGAAGATATTATTTTTAACATCAAGTCTTAATAAGTATTTATCTGTCACTTAAAGTGATGTCTTATCACTTATGAGTGACTATGATGGTCTTAGTATTGTGTTTTGTGGCCTTACGTGTTGGTGCTGCACTTTTGTGAACTCCTGAGCATCTTTTTCTCTTATTTTCCCTGCGTATCCTGAGAAAACAGTCTCATTGTAAAAGTGGCTTTTTTCACTGCTTGGACTTCCTTGAATGTGGAGCTGTTTACTTCGTACACGAGTTGATTTTGCTTTGTTGTCACCAGTCTGGGTTTTTATTTTGTTCCTATTTCTGTCTATTCTAGGTTTTGCTTCTTCCATGCTTTCTTTGTTGCTAAGAAGAAGAATTCCCAGATAGCTGAGGCTAGTGTCCTTCCATCAGAGCCCCTAAATGAACGGGATCATACGGAGATAGAAAACTACTTCTTTGGGTAAGGATTTGATTGCATGCTTTAAGCTTGGAAATTTCTCTTTTTTCCTAAGCATAAAATCAGCTTGTGAACAGTGGGACGAGAACTTTGGAATGGTAGCTGCTGTAGGAGCATTTCTCTGACTCCAGCACCAGGAAATGGCTTTTTTTAAGGAGATGGATTTTTCAAAGAACCATGTTTTGTCCATGGCAAATCTGATCAGTATATGTGGGATGATAAGGCAGGTGTGGAGTTGAGCTCATACTGCTTTTTCCCATAATATTTCCATTGCCTCTGTTGCAAGCTGGAAGGGGAAGGAGCCAAGAGGAAGGTGCTGGGGTTGTGCTGGTGGCTGTTGGCTTTCTGTCCCCTCTGTGTGAGAGGTGCTGGTGGCTCCACAGCCCTCCCTGTACTCAGGAAGTTAGAGTTGGTAATAGATGTTTTTAGATGACTGTCAAACCTCAGCAGAAGGAAAGCAGAGGACAAGGTGGGACATAAAGTGAGAAACAACTGAGATTAATAGTGTCCTTGAGAGCACTAGATGGCTTGGGGCTACCAAGATGATGGGCTCTACACTACTGTCTTGGCTACATGTATGGGTTGAAAGTTGGGCACTGTCAGTTTGGGCTGCAGTGAGTGGCCAGAGCTCTGGGATGAGAGTGCTTTGCTGCTATTATTTTGGAAAGTAGGAGCAGGCCATTTGGTTCCTCTGACAGCAACGTGGTGGCTGTGTTTCTTTGCAGGTTACTTCAGACATTAAACACCCTGCCTGTTTTGGGGGATACAGGAGAGACTGCATCCTTGAGAGGGAAGCACATCCATGGTGTGACTGCAGATGGGAAGCTGTGGGTCCTTCTCCTCGTTGAGTATGCCAACAAGCTGCTCTCCAGTGAACATGTCAAAGCTGTGAAACCTTTTACCAAGGAACAGAAGGATATCTGGGACAGGTGAGATGCTTGGGAAACTGGGTGCTGGGTTGGTGAAATGAGAAAGATGGGAAAGCCCTGGTGTTGGTTTCTCTTTAGGTCAGTAAAAGAGATATATTCTCTTTGCCTTCTGCTGTTCTGGTTGCTGTAGCACAGCCATTTCACAGGCTGTGGCAGTTCTTTCTCTTCCCTTTGAGTATCCTGCACCCGTGGCTGGCTTTCAGAGTGTCTTTCTGTTTCTTTTCACCCCATTCCTTTCTTCCTCTTCCTTCTATGTGTTAACTATGTGATAGCCATATCCTTTTCTATTTTTGCTCATAGTCTTCTCCTACAAACATGATTGTAACAGTCATCTTTTCTCTTAATGATGCCTGTACAAACTTCTGAGCGACTCTTTTCTGGGTTCAATTCCCCATAAAGGTCTAGCCTGGGCTGTGGTATTAGGGATGTAGTCTGTGCACAAGTGCAGTTTTTTTATAACACACATTTAGTGAGATACTATTATTGGGTTAAGACTGTGTACTAAAAGAGTATCCAGTGCCAGTAAATGAAATGTTAAGTATGCAAAATAGTACTATAGTTTTGGTCACGTTTTTAGTCTGGTCATACGAGATGATTTGCTGTTGTAATTGTGAAAAACTCAGGGAGGTTTCTTTCTGCAGAACACTTCAGTCTGCGAAGAATCTGCAGAAGAAGGGAAACAAATCAGACAGTGCCAAAGTTGGTGCTTTCCAACAACTTCTGCTTTCAATGGCCATTCATCTTTTCAAGGTAACGTCTCTGATGAATATGTCTGTAGTATAAAATAGGCTGATAGCTGGGCTTTCTGAACACCAAGATGGAGAGTTTCTCTGTGTTCAGAGATTCAGCCTTTCAGAACCTCTAGCTTCTGAAAATGGGCAACTGGCAGCTAATAAACTGTGATTTTTACACTGCCTGTAGAGGTGCAGTGGGCAAAGCTTGGCCTGAGCATTAGTTCTGCCCTTGATTTGCTGCTAACTGGAGCAATTTTTACTTAATTTCATGGGGTTTTTTCTGCAAAAGATTTGTTGTAGCTGATTGTAATATTTGTACCTGGTTATGGTGGTCCTTAGATTTAGGGCATATTCCTTGTGTTGTTGGTAGTGGGGAGTTCTGAGCCTGTTTATTTTCTGCTTGTGATCAAACAGAATCAGTCTGAAACAGTGGATGTTCTAAGCGACCTTCTGAACTGCACAGAGAGGGCATTCAGCAAAGAAGCCAAGAAGAAGAAGAAGACTGGTGAGTCCTTCCTACAGAAAGAAAGGCAGTGGGACTGTTAGTGGTCTGTCAAAGATAGAAGATGGCAGTTCTGCATTGGTGAAGCACTCTGCACTGGTTCTGGCTTGATGCACACACCCCCAGAGAATCCTCCCTTCATTCTCTTTCTGTGCCATTCTAAGCCTTCTGCTCCAGCTCTCTGTCTGCACTGTCCGTGGGTTGTGTTCCTGTGTGCCTCAGAAAGGGGAGCTGAGCTCCACAGCTGCCCTTGTTTGGGGGAGCACTCCAAGGGACTTCATTCTCCTTGAGTCACTGTTCTGTGTGGGCCAGTGGCTGACGGTGAGCTGCTGGTGTCTGCCTGGCAAAGCTGTGGGCTCAAACACCCAGCAGGCATGGAATATGTTTTCTTCTTAGCTTGAGTTCTGAGCAAACTGAGTGTCCTCTGTGTACACACAGCATGTTTGGAGATGGAGGCTAATCCTTTTCTAAGGCCTGTGAACCCTCTAGGTTGGAACTTGACCAGGAAAAAACTTGGCTTGATCTTTTGATTTCCTCTCCAGCTGTGGCCTTGTTCTCCTGAAATCTGTGTAAATCAATTTGAGGGCACTGTGAAAATAAAACCTGTAATTCTTTGGTGGTTTGATTTGTTGTAGAACAGGATTCCCAGAGTTTTGGACTAAAGGACAAATTTCGAATGCCATCACTTTTCATGGGCTGCTGTGACTTCTGATTTCACTGGAAACAATATGAAATGCATGTACTTTTGCTGACCAGCTACTAATTGCTTTTATGTGGCAAAGTAGGTGTCATGCAACTTGCAGAACTAGGTAATGATTTGATAAATCATTACTAACCTAGTGTAATGATTTAATAAATAGTAGCTTTTGTTACCTGGTGAGCCTTTGCAGTGATCAAAAGACCATTTCAAGCATGTTTCCCCCTGTGGTTTCTCCCTGTGGTTTCTCCCTCCCAGCCTTCTGGTCTGTATAGCTGAGTGAGTACTTTTAAGAGTCAGCCAGAAGGACAATTTTATTTTTTATTCCTTTGTGAATTTTTATGTAATTTCTTACTGATACACCAATGCCTCTTCCTGTCATTGTTTGTTTGTTCCTGTGCAGACAACTCAGAGCCAGGATGGGTTGAGGTGATGGTGGAAATCCTTCTCTCCCTCCTTGCCCAGCCCAGCCTCCTCTTACGTCGGATTTCCAAGAGCGTGTTTGTATGGATATGCCCTAACCTGACCAAGAGGGGCTTGCAGCTGATCCTGGATGTAAGTGAGGCACTAGCAGGGCCTTGTACTGTTTGCCTGTTTTGTCCCTAACAGATGTATGTGCAAGCATGTCTTGATTTTGGGTTTAATTTAAAGTCTGCCTGATTTAGGAAATGTTCGATGATTTGTGTTACTGAATTTGAACTGTAGTTTAGAAAGAGTTGGGGCTTTTTTGTTGGTTTTTTGGGGAGGAGTTTGTTTTGTTTTGTTTTTTTACAGGAGCCTGAGGTCTGCTAACTTTAAGCTATATTATTTGGTAGTTCTAGGCTGAAGAAATTCCTGGGTCAGTTTATATAACTGGTAGATTTTATATGTGAGTATAAATGGTAACATTTCTTTTTTTCTAGAAAGGTGCTTTTTTCATAGAGGTGCTAAAAATAAGTGACACTAAAAATCTGAAATGGTCATACCACTAAGAAAGGTGGTGCCTACTGAGGAAATATGTGGATTGCAAAGATGGGCTGTCAGGTACTTTGTGATGAATCTAATACTTCATTTGTAAGAAACTAAGATGTGTGATGCCACCAGCCTCTTCAGTTCTCTCCACCTTTTTTGTTACTTACAGAAAGAGCTTGACATGTTAACAAGCAAAAGGTTAATGCCCTTACTTAAAATTCTATTATTCAGCTGATTTACTCTGCTGAAATTTCTGTCTGTTGTACACAAGAAATGCTTAAAAACAAAACACTGAACAAACACAGATCCCCTTTTTTTTGTAGGTTTTTGACCCTAACCAAGAGCAAGATGAAGAAAGTGCAGTCGTTGTGATGGAAGAATCAAACAAAAAGACCAAATCTGCACAGGACACGGTAATTGTGCCATTGCCAGTGACAAACACCCTTCATATCCTCAGTGTTTAATGTTTCCCCTGAGCTGTCTTAATAGATCAGCACCATTTCTGTATTTGAGGAAAACAGCTGTCACTCTATTAAGATTTATTATAAAGGTTCCACACACAAATGGCTTGTTGGAAGTGCATGCTTGAGTCTCTTGACCTGCTGCTGTAGGTGTGGCTGGTTGAATAGATGCCTTTCTGAGAAGAAACAGCTGCATCCTGAAACGAGCACAGGCTTCTCCTTTTTGCAGCCACAGACAGGATTGTGGCTGTGATGCACAGCTGGATTTCAGATCTCATGTTTTTAAGGACTGTAGACATTCAAGTCATGAATCATTACAGGCAGCAGCAGAGAGGAGGGTCAGATGGGAGCTGTTCCTTGGAAGCTTCCCTTTGATACTTATTTAATATGATAGAGAACTCTGTATTATATTCCACTTTTAGCTCTTGTGGAGATCTGGTGCCCCATTATCTGAGGTGTCTGTACTTGGATCTGAGGGCTAGAAGGAAGGCAGTAGAGGAGGGCAGGGTTGAGGTTTTCTTTCTGAACAGTGACACATCTGAGCATTGAGTTGGGCTTGTATGGTGGACTCAGGAACTGAACTTTCCTTCCTTAGGATGAAGAAGGAAGTGAGGACTCCTCGGATGAAGACAACACTGACAGTGGAGATGAGGAGAATGAAGAAGTTGATGAAAATTTTCGCACTCAGCTGATGAAAGTTCTCCAAGCAGGGAATACTGTGGTATGTTTTCACTGCCTACCTTGATAGAGATACCAGGAGGTTGGGATGGTGAGAGATGATCTAGTAACCCTCATCCTGCCTGAACTCAAGAGTCTCAGCCCTTGCAGCCATCTTTGTATGGCACTTGAAACAGCTCAGGCTCTTAGGTGAGCTGTGGGAGTAAGTCACTTGTCCTCTTATTTATTGTTCATATGTCTTGAGCACTTTAGCTTGTTCAGTCTAGCCTAACACAGCTTGTGCTCCTGCCTGTAATAAATGAGATGTGAACTGAAGCCCTGAGATACTGTTAGGTATGTTGGCTGGCCTGTGAGAAGGAGTGTTCCCTGAAGGCCACTCTGGAGACTTAACTGTAGCAGTGATAGAGTTTGGTTTGATGATTCCAGTAAAGGTTACAGACATAGCAACATATCAACCTTTTTACTGAAGGTAAAGTTGAAGGAGGAGCAGCACAGAGCGAGTCAGGTCAAAACCTCAGCCTCTTTCCTCTCCTGATCCTCTCTACATGTTAGTGCTGTGCAGCCAGATTACCTGATAGGAAATATAAGTGAGATTTCTCATGGGTCTGAGCATCTGTGTTCCCTCCCTACAGAATCATTCTGGGTTAGCTACATCCCTACTTGGTCTGGTCTTGGCTCTGGTTCCTTCCCCACTGTCTTTATGAGATATATGAGTTGATGTGTTGGGTTTTCTCTTCTGAAAACTAAAGGAAGGAGATAAGAGTGATGAAGAGCTGGATGATGAGGCTATGATGGCTCTTGACAAGAACATCTCAGCCCTTTTTGCTGAGCAGCAGAAACGGATCCAGGCAAAGAAAGACGAGAAGGACAGAATGCGGAAAGAGAAGATCCTACGGAGGGATTTCAAGGCTAAGGTGGGAGAGAAATGTTTGGTGTGAAAACCTCTGGCTTAGTAGCATGTTAATTGAAGCCTGTGCATGCCATGAGCTGCCTAACACTAGGCAGCTTGGACATTCACATGTCCTGAGCTCCTGAGAGCTGGGACTGGATTGTTCTGTTCTTTGTACAGCTCCTGGGACAGCACTGTTGGGGTCAGTGATTGGGGCTTCACAGGCCTGTGTGAAAACCAGGACTGTGCTGTCAAAAAGAGCACCGTGGTTTTCATTTGCTGGACTGAAATGCTTAAATTGATAAGATCCTTTCCTGCAGCTACCCAAAGATGTCTGTCAGTTTTTTTTTAACTGGACAAGCTTGGTGTTCCTTAATGAGACATGCATAAAATGCCTCGGGTCATTTTGAAACATCAGCTTTTTTTGGCTTGGTATGGCGGTGAAATGGGAGGGGTTTTGATAACCTCCTTGGTTGATTGTGACTGTAATGCTGAGTTCAGGCCGCCTGGTGTCAGCATGGACCTTCTGGGACATTCCAGCATCCAGGGACAGCTCCGGCTGCTCCCAGACAGAAAAGGGAGTCAGGAGTCAGGTTTACCAAAGCTTGAATAGTGAAGTGAGCCAGTGGCTCTGCTGCATTTCCCTTCTGATGCTGTTCTATAAAAGCTGATTTGATGCTAATGCACTGTCTGTAGTTCAAGGGGGGCTTGCAGGGGTGAGAGCTGTCAGTCCGTGGTGCTAACAGGGACTTGTGCCAGGTTACAGTGACTGCAGGTCTGGCCAGGTGACACTGATTCTTGTAACTGTTCTTTCTAAATGGTGTCACTGCACAAAATAGAGTTGGAACCAACAGATGACTCTCAATCTTTAGTTTCAAATTTTAATTTTCAGTTTCTCATGCCCTAACAGCAGAAAAGATAACAGAATGTGTATAGGTCTCAGCTGTAAATAATTTTCTTCAGCCCCCTCCAGCTGCTCCACAGCCTACTGGTAGGTGCTCTGGGTAAATCCATCTTGTTTCCCTGTCTGCCACACTACTCAATATCAATAACTGTGTTTGCAGGTGTTGGATCTGATTGATGTGTTCCTGATTAAGCAAGCAGAGAACCCCTTGGTGTTTGATATCATTGAGCCCCTACTTCAATTGATTGAACAGTGCATGAGCTCAGACTCTGACAAGCAGGAGCTTGACTTCCTCCAGAAAACAGCTAATATCTTCAAGTAAGTGTCCTAAGAGCTCCAGATGATAGACAATGGCTTTTGATAAACAGCTGTGGTATTGGTTGAACACCAGGAGCTGCTTTTTCTAAGGCTGAAGGCAATTGCTGTGCTTAGAGATTGTGTAGGTTAGATTATCAGCACCACACACATACACAGTGTGTATAACCTGTGTATACACACTTAGTCATAACCTGCAGGAAAGGAATTAGGATCTGGATTTTCTAGGCTAAAGGACTTGAAATGTCAAACCTGTTTGCAGGTGGAAGCCTCAAGAACAAACACAGGCATTGCAGGTATGGAGCCATGTCACTGAATGCCTCCATGGGCCTCTGACCTCTGAGTTAGACTATGAAGCAGCTCCCAAGGCTTACAGAGTTGCTGCTGTGGCTGGAACAAACTCTCACAAAGTTATTTCTGAGACAGGCAGAGTGCAAATTGTCTGTTCAGGGCCAGAAGTGAGGGATGATACCATCTAGACAGACATAAGGCATGGTGTGTCACATGTGTCCTCTGTGCACCACTTCTTGACATCCTCAGCACTCTCTCAAGCATTTTCAATGCTGCTCTCTCATCCCAGTTGAGAAGCAGTTGTGAAGTAACAAGGTTTGAGGTAGTCAGTCCCCTTTGTGGGAGCTGTGAAGGAAAGTCGGCTCTGATGCCTAAATTTGTACTTGAAGGTGAAGGGTGTTAAGTGTCCTCACCCTTCTTGCCTTAGACTTGTGCTGCCCACAGTTGGCATTGTTGTCACTCCTTGTGTTCTGGTTCTGTTCTCAGTCACCCTGATAAAGTGATAAGTGTTCCCCAGAGCTCTGTCTGTAGGTGATGGCTTTGGCTTTGTTTTGGTGCTGTGCAGGAACTCGCTGTGCCGCAATAAGCAGTACTGCAAGAGAGTGGCCCCCCTGCAAGAAGATGTGCATGCTTTAGTGCAGAGACTTGTCCAGAAAGCCTGCAAGCACAGCGACTCTGCAGTGGCTCTCTATTACTTCAGGTGAGTGTTCATAAGGAGCATCCCTACTGATGCTGTGAGATCTGAGCAGGCACGATGTTGTGTGTTAAGAGCTCTGGAAAGCAAGAGCCTTGCAGAAGGCTTGATACCAGCATCTGTGTCTTACATAAGGACTAATTAGTCCTGGCAATATAAAGCATTTTCAAAATGTCTGTTTTTTGGTGATTGTCTTTTATGACTTCTATGAAACAGAAATGGTCTGGTATAGTGCTGCTGCTGCTGGTGGGAGGTGCTTTCTTGAGGCTTCCTCTGGGAGTAATGCAGTGTGTGTGATTCAGTGGGGATGAGTGTAATTCGTAGTCAACCTGTGATGATTGTTCTTTAAACGTGGTGGTTACTGTCTCCATGATAGCACAATGAGGACAACAGCAATTATACATACCAGTATTTTCTCCTTTGCTGTAGAATACAGAAAAATTAGGATAAGCCAGATGTGTATTTGTTAGAAAGATGAGTGATCTGGCAGTTCTGTTGTGTAAATAGGAGTGCCATTTACCAGCAGGCTCACTTGTGACATGCAGCCAGTTTCATGAGGACTTTCATACTCAGTGTGGGATTTTTCAGCTCAGCAGTGTCTGCAGTGGGTACCATGTTGCATGGTCAACCCATGGTCAGCAGTGCCATCAGGCATTGTTGGCTCTGCAGCACATGGCTGTGCAGGAACCATGGTACTTCTGGCAACATGGGGCTGGCTGTGCATGCTGCATGGCTCTCTGACAGCTTCCCAGCAGTGGCAGTCCTCAGTGGAGCAGTGCCCAGTAAATACCACACTTTCCAAAAGCACAGAGGTCTGCATGCTCTCCCAGTGGGTACACCTGAGTTCTCCAGAGCATGGCAGCTGAGGCAGAGGCCGTGCTGCAGCACTGTGCAGGCTCAGAAGTCCTGGGCAAGAACTCCTCCAGCACTGCCAGTCAAAAGCATGAGCTTGGGGAAACCAGGCTGACAGTGGGGATATCTGAGTGTGATGGCACATAATGAAATGATTCAGCTTCCTGAGATTTCTTTGTCTTTAGGTCTGGCCATAGTGGGTTAGATTGAGAGAAGGGACCCTCTCAAATTCTATAACCATCTTTACTACAGAGTAAGCTGCCTGCACTGCTTGGCCTCTGTCCTTAGGTGGCTTTGCAGTGGCACTGTGGCAACTGCTGTGTTCTCCCCTTTTCTTTTATAGTGCCTCATTATACCTGCTCAAAGTGTTGAAAGGAAACACATCATCAACTCCCCCTGAGCCTGAGAAGCAGAGTGACAGCAGAGCAAAGCAGGCGTGCCAGGTAAGACACGAGGCTGCTCCTGAGGATGTGTTTTTTGCCTGGTTCTGCTGACTGGGCCTTCCTTGTTCATTGTCTGGGCCTGCTGCTTGCAGGTACCTGTCTACATGATTTTCATAACACTGGGAAGTTCCCCATTCCTTTCTGGCCCTCACCCTCCTGCCTTTCAGTGTGTGCTTGCCCATAGGCACAGGGGCTGCTGATTGGATCCGGGTTGATGTCCAAAGAAGCCTCACGTGTATTTGTGTCGTTCTTCTCCCTGATTTGCTGTTTTTTTCCATTAAACTCCTGGCAATCACTCTTGAGGTTTTTCCCAGAGGGTGCTGGAGGAGCAGGAAGACACAGGACAGTGGTGGATGAGAGTAAATTCCTATTCCCCTGAAGTTTGGGCTAAGGTGAAGAGGGAAGGGTGAAGAGTGTGTGGAGCAGCCCTGATTTTGGTGGTAGTTGTTTGGAGGGAGACTTCATCTGATTGTGCTGCAGGTGTCCTTTACTATGAGACCCTTAGTCTGATTGCCTTCCACCTACTGTCTCTGCTGCATTTCACAGGTCTCAGAGTATGATGATCCTTTATACTGGGCACCCCACTCCAGTCACCTCCACTAGAAACGTGGCAAGTCCCAGTCTCACCAGCTGACCCTGACCTTGCCTCTGAACCCCTCAAATTGAGCGCAGGATTTAGTGCCTTAATCTTGCTGACATCCTGTGAGGTAGAAAAATAAACAGAGCTCCCTCATGGAGATGACACACACTGAGGTATTACTGGAGGCTGAAAAGACAGACAGTGTTTCTAGGGCTTATGAGAAGTGGAAGGTGTTAATCCAAGTAACTCCTGTGCAATTCTGGGCCTTTTGTGAAGGAAAAACAAAATGGGAGATCTGGCGGAAATATAAACAACATACTTGACTTTGAGGCTAGAGTGAGGCATGCTTCACAGCATCCTTGTGCAGATTCACAGGGAAATTATTATTTCCCTCTTATTCCAGTGGGAGCAGAGCTCTGGCCTTGACCAGGCAGCGACAGCCAGCACTGACGTGAGCTGTCGGTTTGAGGGAAATGACAGCTCAGTTCTTGTGATGCTGCTGATGCTGACATTGTGTTGAGGCCAGGGAGGTTTTGCAGTGGGGAACAAGAGACAGAGGTGTGGTGTGTTTCCAATGAGCTGTGCTTTGTGAGCATAATTTGGAGCTTTTTAATAGGCAGGAAAGTGGAACTAGAGCAGACACTAGGATGCAGTAGCCAAATTTATGGAAAAACTGTAGAAGAAATTTTTTTCAGTAAATATATGCATGGAAGGAGAAATCAATTATTTCCCCTGCAGATGTGTGTGTCAAATAAGTGCTAAGTGGAGACACTCAACTAGTGTTGAGTGTCATATTTCAAGACCCATTTTCCTTGTTTCACTTTAGCCTGTGTTCAGCTGCAGTAGCACTGGGAGTTTGACCTGAGATCAGGACACCATGTTAACTTGCCTTTAGATTTCCATGGGGCTGTGGAAAAATTCCTTGGGCAGGGGCTCACTACTCTGAAGATTACAGCTTTTTCCTCTTGGCCCCTAATTTTTCACTCTTCCCAAAGAGCAGCACTTCGCTGGCAATATGAGAACTGTCAGGAACATTGGGATGCAGTGCTCCCCGCTTGGCTCTTCAATGGTACCTTTTTGTTTAGATGCTTGTAGTCTGAGCAGGTCCGTGTGTGTGTCTGGGATTCTTGTTCTCCACCAGAGGGGGATATTGGAGCATGGACACAGCTTTGGGATTGCTGGATCCCTGATCAGTGCCAGGGCTTGTCTGCTGAGTACCCAGGAGTTCTGGACATAGATGCTGAGTGTTGGAAGATACAGATGTGTATCTACACTAAAATCTACAGATACAAGTAGCTCTTCAGCTGAGAACACCATGTGCACAGCCCAGCTACTGCAGGATGGGCTTGCAGTGCTCTGTGGGCCTCGTGTACTAGACACGGCAACCACAAACCTAGAGCACAGCCCTCACACTACATGGAGTGTGTGTAGCCCTACTAGGAAGCTGTGCTGCCCTTCAGTGACAAGGTCATATGGCTGTCAGTGCCTGGGGGAGCATATTTGGGGCCCACCTGGCTGTTTCTTCATGGCTCTGTGTCATATCTCAAGCATAACTAGTTGTTGGAGAAACCTGTTAGAACCGATGAAAGTTAATTTATTCACTGGTAGTGATTCATTCTTGTGTTTCACTGGAAATGCTTTTGTTCTGTTTTTTCCCTACAGCTTTTGAACCCAGGCTGTTTGAATGTGAAGAAGGTGGCTGTTATCTACCAGGAGGCACTGACCCAGTTCCTCAGTAAACGGAACAGTCCCCTCACATGCTCCATGTTTCATGATCTCTTCAAACGCTTCCCAGTAAGTGCTGGTTGTGTGCTGTGTTGTCTTCTGCTGGCTCCAAAAAATGATTATAATTCTGGGGAAAGCAGGGAGAGAAATTTTCCCTGCCTTATTGCAGACTTTTGAAATTGCTGTGAGGATTTCCTTGGATTTTCATCTGCTCAGACTCTTAAGCTCAGACTCAGTTTTTATAGCAACATTGCAGGAGGCCAGGATCTTATTTATGGTCTGGACTGGGATACTGCATGCAGAAGGCAGGTGAACAGCAGGCTGCTCCTTAAAACACAGCTTGAGAAGCTCTAATGTTTTGCCAGTATTCAAGACAACATGGATGAGCAAGGTTTGCACAAAGACAAAACAAGTCTCCTTGTTTGAACAACCAATGTAGTTCCTGTCCAGCTCTGCTCTCACTGCATCCTCAGTTTTTCAGCTTTCTTCCAAGAAGTCTGAAGAGTGTAAAGTCTAATTGGAATCTAATCTCCAAGCCTGATATTCAAACAGTGCAAGTGTCTGAAATGGTTGAGATATTTCCTGCAAGCTTGACCTATGCCTGGGGCTGGTCTCTATGAGGACAGCCAGTTTTTAAGGAACAGGCCATGGGCCTGAATGTCATACAGTTCTCCAGGGGCTTTTAGATCAGAGCAAGCTGGACACAGCTGCCAGAAGCCCTTTCTCAAAACCTTTTAGAATTGATGTGTGATGTGAGGTGGGAGGAGATGTAGGCTTGTGTAACTGGGGGAGGATGCTTTCAGACTCTGAGGACTCCATCCAGGAGGGAGTTCCTCTGCTTGCCAGGTTTCTTAGGACAACAGCCCACAATGCCTTGTAAGTAGATTTGAGAAATGGAGGGAGAGCAGGGTTGGGTGTTGCCCATGTGGGCAGCAAACTTAAGATGCCACCTGCAGGTTTCTAAAGCCTTTGGATTTCATATGACTGTTCCTTGTAGAATTGTCTTTTAAAATCATCCACATGTCTTTCTAAATACCTCCAGGGATGGTGACTCAACCACTTCCCTGAGAAGCCTGTGCCAGTGCCTGACAACCCTTTCAGTGAAGAGGTTTTTCCTTATACCTAATGTAAACCTCCCCTGGTGCAACTTTAGGCTTTTTCCTTTTGTCCTGTCATGTGTTCCCTGGGAGAAGAGACCAACCCACACCTGGCTACAACTCAACATGTTCTTCTTTGCCTGGGGCTGGGGCTCTGCACAAAGTGAATTGACACTACAGAAAGTGTCAGCCAGATGCAGACTTTAGTTTTCAATTGGTAGAACATAGGGGGTGAAAAATGCTTGCCTGATTTTTCCAGATGAAGAGTTTTGCTGCTGCTTTTTGTTGTGATCAAGATTTCACTCAGAGCTGGTGTGAAAAAAGCTGTTAATTTTCAAATAAACTGTTGCTGATTTCTGGACACTTCTCTTTCTTGTGTCATTTTCTTCTTACTCAAGAGGCTGTGTAAAATATAGACTGTTTTGCTTGAAAAACAAACCTGTCTGTCAGCAAAACATTAATAAGAGACTGTCTTTCTTTTTTGCAGATCATGTGTAAGCCATTAGTAGATATTCTCGTTGAGTTTATCACAACAGCAGCCAGGCAACATCAGCAGGTAAGAATGAAAGTAAACAAAGCTGTATAACAGTCAACGAGAGAAGTCACTTAAACATGGCAGCTCAGATGGTTTTTAATGAGTTTATAATGTACTTTTAAGGCTGCCCAGTTATGGAAGTGGCTTCTGGGGGGGCAGAGCTTTTGCAAATACTGCCTTGCTGCTTCAGGTGTGTAAAGTTGTGGAAGTGCCACACAATATATCCACAATCATGGGGGTTCTTTGGTAGCATCTTTAAAAACTGCCTGCAGCTTTCAGGGTTGAGACCTGATTGTGGTAGGGGTTGACTCCAGTTGCTAATTCCTTGATTACTTCCTTCTTGGTAAGATGTTCCTTGATATTACTGGAGTATGCTGTAGTCTCTGCCTCCTTGTGCTACTCAGGTTCTTGAGTCTATTCTGTGCCTTGCCAGCTCTCCTGCATTTTACAGTCCATGTGCTGCTGTGTTTAGTTTAAAACCACCTGTACCACAGATCTGATTTTTGATGGTTGGTTGCCTGTGCCTGACTAACACAAAATTAGTGGTGCCTTATCAATAAAACCTTGCAGGGTGAGTGCACAGCTCAGTGTTGCTGGAGCAGGGAATGAGGCCTGTCTGGATTTTCACTGCAGTGGGGGGGGCCTTCCACACAGTTAATAACCAAAACCCCTCTAGGCCAGTAGCACTGTCTCAAATTTTCCCTCCCCCCAGCTGTACCCTGTGTCTGTCCCCTGCAGAAGTTCATCCTAGATTGATCTTTCTGTTTCATAAATAGCTGTTTTATTGTTTCTGATCATTGGAGGGAATGTGAAGGGGTAGGTGTGTGTTTACAGTAGGGCTGCTTTACTTTGTCACTGTAAATTGCAGTTCAGACTGTTTTACCCAACAGGAATGGCTTTGATTTAAAGAAGACCCCCCCAAAAAAAAGTGAATTGAGCTATTAATAATTTCAGTGGATGGTAATAAGGCTGTGTTACACAAATAACAAATTAATTGTAAGGCACATACTTGATCCCACCCTCAGGAGACCAGAACAGCATCCCAAGCAGACAGCTCCATTATGTGGGTGTCTTTGCTTCTCCACAGGGAATAGCATTGTCCTTCCACCAGGGCTTCCACAAAGCTGCTCGAGCTTTGTTTGCAGAGCCTGTTTGCCTGTGGGTGGGAGGAGTAGGGGAGGACATGTGGAGTGTGTGGGAGCTGGGTACAGAACATGGATATACCACTGTTCAAACACAGGCACATGGAGAGTGAGCTCTGGAAAGCCTGTGGAGCTTGGAGTTGCAGCTTTACGTTTTTTTTATGCCGTGCTTCCTTTTCAGGAATTCTGGCTTCCCAGCATCAAATGTCCAATTTGTCAGGTCTTCAATTAAATTTTCCCACTGATTCTCAATGCAAATGTGTTTTGGTGGTATCCTGGTGGGTAGGGTAGAAGTTGAGCTAGGTGGGTGTATATGGCAAAGTGATGTGGGTAAAACA
Source organism: Cyanoderma ruficeps (assembly GCA_008694505.1). Classification (NCBI taxonomy): domain Eukaryota; kingdom Metazoa; phylum Chordata; class Aves; order Passeriformes; family Timaliidae; genus Cyanoderma; species Cyanoderma ruficeps. Next base: position 587,304 of record VZDJ01000529.1, on the reverse strand, counting down.
GGGGGTAACTTCTCCCTGGCAGCCTCTGGGAAAATGAGGTGGGAGGACTCAACTTCCAAAAGGGCTGTACTAGCTCAAGAGTCCTGAGAACACTGAAGGTCTCATGATACTTTGAATTTGGCCAGCCCTGATGACTGAGAGGCAAGTGGGGTAGTCTTCCACTTTTAGCCCTGAATATTGGCTTCTAATCATTAAACTAGCTTAGTCCCAGGGACTGGGGGCTTAATTTCTGTTCTGACACTCCTGTTGTTAGTGGTGATTGTTCTGGATATGGCTGCTGCCTTTGTATGGACAGCTAATCCCCCTGGGATTCTGACTTGTTGGCTCTGCAGACAGCTTTAGCAGGGTGTCCCCAGGGCTGCACCAGGTGGGAAGAGCCTTACTCTGAATGGGAAGGTGGAGGCTCAGCTCTGGGCAGGTGTCTTGTGTTGGACTCCTAATGACCCCTGGGGCTGTAGCCCAGCAGGGCTGCTGGCCACTGTCCCAGCCAGCCTGGGGGAGAAGGAGATGCATCTTCAGGTTGAGCTTTGAGGTGGTTGTGAACAAAATGAAAAGGGATTTGTGAAGAGGATGTGAGGGGGCTGTTCCTTCCTCCTCACCCTACATACCTGGGAAGTTTGTGAGAGCAGCATGGAGGCTGTTCCACATCTCCTCCCAACCAGACTGGTCCCTATGTTTTTAGGGCCTCTAAGCAAGATCTTGTGGCCTCTGCCCTACATACCCAGCTCTTACTTCAAGAAGCTCTGCTCTTGCTGGTGCCTCTTAAGTGTGAAGTTAAATTTGATCATTAAGTGATTACCCTGGACCAGCCTGGCTGAGGTGGTTTGTAGGACACAGTGTACAGCAAGGCCTGGGCCTGCCTGGGGTCTGGTCAAGAAACAGCAAACCTGAACTGTGTGTGCACTATTGTTCCTGTGCCTGCTGTCGTGGGCTGCTGCAGGTCTGTCTAGCTCTGTTTCTGGGCAGTGGTAACAGAGAAGATCCTGTAGGAAAGGCAGGGGCCATTCAGATGTTACTCAGCTGGCACTTCCTTGGAGAGGAGCAGCCCAGCCTCTCCAGCCCCAGCCATTTGTCCTGGGGACCTCACAGCTTGCCTGCTGCCCAGGTGTTTGTGCATTTATGTCACAAAATGGGACATGAGGATGATTTGGCTGAAAACTTATCTTGCCCTTGCACACATACTTTTTTCCCCCCTTTTGCCATGTCAAACTTCAGTCAATTCGCTTGTTCAGGGCACAGGGGCAGTCTGTTCAGGCACAGGAGTGTCTAGGTAAAAACTGATGAATTTCATCAGAGGCAGTACTCATTAACAGGAAATTATGGCTTCTGTGAAGTTGGTACAAGAATATTGTAAAGGAAAGATTGCACGTGGACTTGTAGGCTGTAGTTGATGACCCAGACAACTGGGTCTTGCACTGCTGCTGCCTTTGTGCTGTCCTGTGTCCCTCAGCTGGTCACCTCTAAAACCTGGAGAACAGCAAACCCTCAGTGGCAGTGCTGTGTCTTTACAGACAGAGGGGTTTGTAGCTATGGGATGGGTGTTACGTGTCTTTCTGGGAGGTGCTTTTCTTTGGCCTGGGTGTTTGCTGTGGAGGAGGATGTTCTGGAGATATTCAAAGGTTACATCTTGATGCAGAATTTAGCAAAAGAAAAGGAAGCTTTAAAACTTCAGCTAGTGTGACTGACATTGTCAGCCCCTTCCCTCTGACACTGTTCCTGCATGCCTAAAGGAGCAAGTGAGGTTGTTCAGCTCCATGTTGAAGTAATTTGTGAGATAAAACAACACTTTGGGGGCGGTGAGAGCTCTCAAGGCAGTTTTAAGTGTGGCTCCCAGTGATTGGGTTGGTAGGTTTTCTTAGCAGTAAGCTCAACCTGTATAACAAGTTTTAAACTGGAAAGGTGAATTTGCAGTGATCTTACTGAGACAACTTGAGACTGAAGCTTGTACCTGTGGCCAAGTTCTGCTCCTCTGATGTCACTACTGGGGCACAGATACCTGCAGGAGACAGGAATGCAGCAGTTTCCCTGGAAAAGGAAAGAGATGGAGAGATTGGTGTTATTTGTGAATGGGGGAACAAAGGCAAGGGATGTTTTAACCACGGAAGGGGGATTGTCATCCTACCCTGAATTCATTTAGTACCTATTTAAACCTGTACGTCAGAAAGATACAAGATGTGTGTGACAGTAGATCTGCAAAACCACCTTGTTCCAGGCTGTTCATGCTTCCCAGCTGGACTTCTCACCCACTGTGTGACCACACTGGCTGCAGGACCCTGTGGCTTGTGCTCAGCTGTTTCAAATGCATTGTGCCTGTGGCAGCTGGAGCTCTGAATGCTCAGTGGTATTGGCTGGCCTGTTTTCAAGCTCTGCCATTCTTCAAGTGGGAAGTTAAAGTCCCAAACATGTCTGTGTGAAAGTTAAAATGCTTCAGGCTTTTACAAAAACGGTGTTTGGTTGTCATTCATTTATTGAACTGAGAAATCTGGTGTGGTTTGTGATGGTTTGGGTGGGTTGTTTTTTGTTTTGTTTGTGGAATTTTTTTATTTTAGGTCTTTTCCTACAGTAGCAGTAGGGATCCCTTTCACAAACATTTGCAGATCCTTGCCATCCCATATGTATGTTAAACCAACATATAACTTAAGGCTGTATTGTCTTCTCAGAATATGGCCTGCCTCATCCCTCCCTGCCATGTGTCCTTGCAGTGTTCCCTGTTGTAGAAAGAAGTGACTAAAAACAATACAAAATCACTTGACTGCAAGCAGCAACTGTGAAGGTTTTCAAGAGGACCTTTAGTGTGGGAGAAGTGCTGCAAGTTAAAGTAAAAAAAAATAAGTAAGGAATGACTTTGTAGTGCAGTTTAATCTAAGTTGTTGAATGCAGTTCTGCAGACTGAGGTCCTAAGAATCAGTCACACTGTGACCTTGTCCTTGCAGAAATGTTCCAGTGGTGGGAGAATGGGGCCAGTGCCCACATCACGATCTTTTGGTACATCCAGACGGATCTGAGGACTTCCCCTTACAGACAAGGTGCTTACAGCAAAGTAAAGTGCAGCTCCATTGCTGGAGTGCAGTAACCAGGCACAAACCTGTCACACACTGGTGCTGTGAGCAGCTCAGGTACAAATGGCAGCTGGGGAAAGAGTCCCCAGGGATAACTGGCATGGGAAAAGGACAAACCATCACAAGTGGAGCTTTCATTTTCCCTTTGAGTTGTCCTGGTGCTAGTGAATTGTGATGAGTGTCTGGCACAGATGATCTCACTGGCAGTGCAGTTAGCCAGCAGGGTGTGTGTGGTGCTGACAGGATGGGGGAGACTGGAGCCATTTCATGGACAGAGGATGTTCCTGTCAGCCTGATGTCTTCCACAAGCACTAAACATATTCTCTCAAATTCTGTTTGAAGAAAAACGTGTGTGAGCTAGTCCCGACTTCCTCCCTTCTTTAGGGCCATTCATTCTTACTGCTGCAGTCACTTTCCAGGAGACCTTGACCTTTAAATTTTTTCCTTGTGCCTGTTTCAGTGGGTGTAGTGTTGCTTTTTCTATATGCACAAAAGCTTGTTTTTTTTAGTTTGTGCTGATGGAGCATAAACCAGGGATCAAGATGTGTTTAATTTAATGATTATTGCATGACTCAGCTACATACCAGAACCCTCCTGAGCCTTAGGTGAGGAATGTCTTCCTGGTTTATTTTTAGCTGCATTGGTCTGATGAGCAGAGCTACGATGACATCTAATTCTGTAATTGTGCAGTCCTGGGCTGTCCCTGGGCTGATGCTGTTGCAGCACAAACCCCTCAGTGGTGCACTGGTGATTGTGGTGAAGTTCTCACTGCAGTATCCCCCCATTCCCATATATGAGGGCTGGATGAGTCCATGAACTAATGCTTCTACCCTAAAAAACGCTCTGTGAGCGTGAGGATCAGGTAAAGAGGGAAAACGTGTGGCTGGTTGCACTGCAGTGCCCAGGTGTGCTGCTGATGCAGGCTCCTGCAGGCAAGGGCACCTGGCAGCTCCCAGCTGGAAACAGGCTGAAGCACAGCCTCTCTGGAAGCCTGGCCTGGAACAGCTGTGCTTTTCCCTGAGAAGTCCAGCTTGTTGGCCAACAGTATTGGAACCAGTTTGGAAATGAGCACTAATAAATTAAATGTTACTACTGCCAGGAGTAAGGTGTTGTCTGCATCTTGCTCACAGCAGACACTTAAAACCTCTTCTAGTCTGAAACTTCTTCCATGGATTTACAGAAATGGTTTCATATCCATCCCTTGTTCTGTTCCTTTGGGAAAGGCACTGGGAGTGTTCACATCAACACAATTGCTAAGAGCCTCTGCAATTACTTCAGCACTGTGGTCACACATCAATTTGAATACATTCCTGCCTTCTTATTTACATTCAAAACTATATTGATTGAGGATGTTGCAGTAGCTGGAAGCTGGATAATGAGGCTGTATTTGTCCATCAAGTGAGTTTATTTTCTGTGATTTGGCTGGAACTCTGCAGAGCTGATGTAAGTGCAGAGCTGTCATGAAACTAATAAAAGTAATTTTACTTAGTGTGGAAATGAGAATGGGCACTGAGACAGAGTTCAAAATGTCATCTTATGTCATACAGATTCATTAGTATTTCAGAATGTGTTTTTATAAAGCTGTCTGTCACAAAGAACTCTTTAAGGTCTATCTAACATAGAGTGTATTTTAGGTAAGTTGCTAATTAATCTTGGTGCTTTGGCAGTCTACCCAAAGGGATCAAACATATATAGACATAATTTTACACAACTGAGGCAGGTCTGTGCCAGAGCTGCCATCACCAGAAGAGTAAAATATGATCCCAAAGTCCTGCCAAAGAGGTCTTGGCTGGTTGACAGTTGTCCTTCAGAACAGTTTATGTTCTATGCAAATATCTAAGTTAAAAATTAATTAAACTTTAATACAGCAAGAGCAGTAAAAGTGCTGCAAAGCCTTGGAAGCCAGCACCCCTCTGTGTGAGTGTTTGGGAGTATTTCACTTCATGCTGGGGGAGATGAATGGATCCCCACATTAATGCACCGTGCCCTGCCTGCGTGCTCACAGGCAGCTGCCAGCAGGTAGTAGAGGAAGAGCTTGTTATGGAACATTTTGCATAAGCTGTTACTAGAAATGAAGCAAAATAAACCTCCCCTGATAAGAACCAGCACCAGTTCAGCTCTACCTCCTTTGCATCAGGAGTGAACACTGGGCAGGCAGCTGGTGGTAGCTGAGCAATGGGCCATGAGTGAAAGGCTCCCTTCCTTCAGAGCATCCTCTGTCCCTTGGCACAGGTCAGACACCCTGTGCTGTGTCCCCTGGAGAGGTGGCACTGGTGGACAGACCTTCAGAAGGTGAGCTGTCCACATGCAGTGAGATCCAAGGGATGCAGTGCTAGAGATTATTGTCTGTCGAATCCATCCTTTTCATCTTCCTTGGTTCAGTATGTTCCCTCTCCTCAATAAAAAAAAATCATTTGCAGCTGGAAAATCTACAACAAACTGACATGCTTTGGCTCCAGTCAGTGTCCTGTTCCTGTTTTTGTTTTGTGTAAGGGGATGGTCAAGGAGAGTCTGTGTTTTGCAAGGTGAAGCTGAGCTATGGGTGGGCTCTTGGGCATTTTTGATCTCTTTCATCACGAGCCAGCAAAGCCCTGTGACATGAACTAGCTCTAGATATGTAAACTGTCCACTAAAGTTGAAGGGAAAGCAGTTGAATGCTTGAATGCTTTGCTGGGTCAGAGCCCGAGTGCTCTACATTTTTGTGTGGAGAATTTTAGTTCCCAGACCTTTAGGACGGTTGTGCATGTGGATTATTGCATCCCAGCCTTTCATTTTTTAGAGTGTTTCTTGGGCTGGGATTGTGCAGAAAAAACATTTTCCTTTAGTGAACAGGAGGACATTGACAGCATCTATAAATAGTCTCTGATGTTCTTTGGAAAGGTGTCTGATGCCACAACAAAATGTGTCTCCCTGGGGAACTGCTTTCTAAGCTGTGTTTCTCTCTTACATGTGTGAGACGGTTGAAAATTTAAAAAGGTCTGTTTAAATTTTTCAGGTCCTCCTGACTGCATCTAAAGCTGAGTGCTTAAAATCCCATGGCATGAGTTTTCACTTGTATTTGCATTGAGAACTTGGTATGCTCGTGGTGTATTTCAGATGAATGTGGGACCCCTGGCACTGAACCTGCAGGGTCCTTGGAGCATCATGAGTGTTGTGAGCTGTTTCTCTTGGTTTATTTTTCCTTCGTACAAGGGGGTTGTTTTTGTTGTTGTATTTCTTGGTGCCTTCTAATGGCCTCTCTGTCTTTTGCCAGAAGTGTCTAACAGACAGTTGTCTGCATTGCCCACAAACAAATCCATAGTGATACCAGGCATTCATTGACTGGCACAGAGACACTGCCCTGTTATCTTTACATTCCACCATACTCAGTGTAGTGCAAGCAGAACATGAAAAAGCTTCTGTTTGCCTCTTTATTGTGATTCTGGAGATCTAAGCTGTATTTATTCTCCTCACTACTGTTCGGCTGATTGTGTTGATGATCATGTAGCAAATCCTCAGTAATGGAGGAAACATTTTAGTCTGTTCCTGGGAAGAAATAAAAAAATTAAAAAGTCACTTAAACTTTAATTCTTGCTGTAGACACAGCTGCTGGTAAGAGCTGTCCAAGGAGGGAAGTGCTCCAGAACAGTAACAGCCCTGCGTGTAGGATGGACTTGCTGAGTTAGAGATAAACCATATTGCAGTGATTTTCCAACTCTGAGTAATTTCCTAGCCTACTAAATTAGACTTGCCATCTGACACATGGGGAGTTGATAGTTTTTAAAAAGTGAGTTGATAGTTTTTAAAAAGAGATTGAACCACCCAAGTGTGTTGTGCTCAGCCTCCTAAACACAGCCCCTCCAACAGTTTGAGGAGTAGGTGTTTGTGTAGAGCAAATGGGAAAAGTTTGCTCGGAGACAAGGTCATTGCCATGTATTTAATAATGGCATAACAAACACAGGAGGGGAAGAAGTGGCTGTGGTGTGATAAAATTAGTTACTCGCAGTCATATGGGCTCAAGATATATTAATGCTGCAAAATATTTAAAAAAATCAGGATAGAATCCTGTTGAAATTCTGGGGAATGATTTATGTTCTGTTTACAGTGAGCTGTGGGATCTTGGTGTGGGAGTACTAGGAGGTGTGTTGGAAGGGTGTTTTGTTGGCAAGTGAATAAAGATTAGGGTTTCTACAGCATAAAATGAAACGCCAATCTGGGCTCTACTCACTGACAAGGATGTCCCCGAGTGTTTGTGTACTAGGTGGCAGGTCCATCTTTGTTGTAGTATGAGGGTGTGGGAGTAGTGGGCTTTGGCTGCTTCTCTTTCTGCTTTGCCTTGGCACATATTAAAATGCCACTCTGCAAAAGTTGAAGCACAAGAAGGGAGTTCAGGTAGCTCTGCAGGGTTTCTCAGCAACCTCCACACAGAAGAGGGTTTCCAGCCCTGTCCCTCTTCCCAAGGGCACTGTGCCCTCTGTCTTGTCATCATGCCTCTCTCAGTGGATCCTGCAGAATGAAAAGAGATCTGCTGGTGAGCATCCAAAACAATGAATATTCAAAGTTCAACCCAGTACAATTTCCAACTTTTTTTTCTTAGCAATGCTTTATTTCAATATTCCAAGCTAACAGTTTTACTGGCGTGAAAGTACCATTTTTTAATACTGCATGAAAACTAAACTTCAGTGGTTGATGTTTGAGTGAATTGGAATTCTAATTTCTCATTATCTGCTGATAAATGTTCTCAAAAGATGAAAACCTTTGTTCTTGCAATATCAAACCTGGTCTGGTATATCAGGGGCAGCAGCTGAAAGCACATACTGCCTAGGCAACATGGGCTTTTTTTAAACGTGTGCTGCTCTTAAATCTCCTAAATTATTAAATTAGACTTCAGCAAAGTCTCCTTAAATAGGCTGCATTATGCTGTAGCTGCCTTCTGAATTGCCTCAAGAAAATCCTGTTGGGAGTGTCTTCTGAATTGAAGGCTTTGCTGTGCAGAGGAGACAACTGGCTTGGAAAGTACTGGGAGGAGCAGTGAGGGTGAGGCAACTGGGGCACAGCTTTGGTCTTGGTCTTACCAACGTGTGTGAGTAACTTGAGGTGTCAGTGGAGCCTCTTGGTGTTCAGTACTACAAAATATAAATAATAAATAAAGTTAAATAGAATTTGACAAAATTAAAGCTTTGGGCATGGGCTGGTTTGGGGTTTTTTTCGAGAGGAAAGCCAGAGTTGAGAGAAAGGAGAGTGTCCCAGATGATTTCCTGAGAGGTTTCTTGGTCATGTTTCTTTGAGCCTCAGATACTGGGATGCCCTGCAAGAGTCTTTGCTTTGATTTCTTAACAAAAGAACATTTCTTGCTCTGATGTTTAGAGTGAGAAACTTGTAAAAGCAAAGTAGAAATGCTCCAGAATAAACAGGGTCATATTAAGAAACCAAATTGATTTAGATTATTTTTTTTAATTGTGACTGTATCCTTAACTGGGGAGAGAAGAAGGAAAATGGGGATATTTTCAGATTATTATTTTTCTTGTGGGAAAGGAAGGCTTGGTTGCATTTCACAGAGTCCATTCCTGTTCTTTTCTCCTCTGGTCTCGGTATGTCCTGTGGTACCAGTATTCCCCAACAGTGTTTCACTCCTGTAACTGGGCATTACAGGAAGAGCAAAAACCCATCAGAACTCATGGATGCTAATCTGTGTCCTGCTGCTGATTTATCTTGTGTCCTCATGGCTAACTTAATAATGGCATCTTTTCATTTCCCAAGAATTTAGGGTAATAATATATTGACCTTTTTTTTTCTTGTTTTGAGCAAAATGTTAAGATTGATTGGCCTTTCTGATAAGGTAAGTGGTTACCCCAGGGACAAATGAATCTCTGTGTTGACCAAAGCAGCAGTCCAATATATGGATTGCTGTGTCCCAAGGGTCTGCCTGTTGGCCTCTGGTAAACGAGGAGTGCAAGGTTTTCCCCAGCCCTGAATGCTCAGCATTTGCTGTATGCCAATGAAATACTCAGAGCTGGTAGATAATCCCATCAGGCAGGCCTGGCCCAGGGGTCCTGTGTATTATTTTATCTGATTGTTGTTCTGACTGCACAGATGTCCTACAGACCCTTTATCTGAGGCAGAAAACCTGCCAGTGCACCCCAGTATTTAACATGCAGGTATCCTCTGAAAAACTGCAGTGCCAGATCTCTGTGTGTGTATTGACTCCTGTCTACTCCCTTTAAAATACAGTGCTGAAGGAAGCAGCTGTACCTGTGCACACTTGTACTGGGCACAGATGTCCTGCTGCAGTGAGCAGACTCTCCCAAATGGGCCCCTCTGGTTAGTCAAGTGCAAGTTCAGGCTTTTCCTCTGGCAAGAACACCCTCCAGAGCACTGTTTGTAGGAGAACCAAGCATCAAAAAAGTCCATTCCTTGGCAGCAGTGAAGAGAATGTGATTTGCAGAGTCCCTGATTAAACAATTAATGATGGTTTAGGGCATGAAGAACCCTGTGTGTGAGCGAATGCTGTATATATGGTCTGCAGACTGTATAAATGATCTGCCAGGACTGCTAGTCCTGGGATTTCTGCTGTCTCAACTACATTTAAAACTCATCTGTTGTGGCTGTGTCAGTGAAATCAATGAGTATCTTTACCTGTAGGGTTTAGACTGACACAACTCCTGTAGGTGCAGCTGCATTATATAAAGGGGGTTTGTGTGGGGTGTAGCTCAATCCACATTTTCAACCAGATTGAGCAGCAGTGGTTAAAATGCTTGTCATGCTATAGCCATTTTCAGGTTGTGGGGGAAGAGGAGGATGTGCCAGTGTAACTAATGGCATAAACTTTCTGTTGTCTGGCAAATCCTCAGTCACAGTAGAATGAAGTGAGCAGCTCATCTGATCAATCAACTGCTGCTCTTCAGGGCCCTGGGAGTAGTAGTGGAATCATAACAGGTTGTTTAACTTCTCCTTGCTGCTAGAGAAGGACATCTGAGTCATAGGTGAAGAGATTTAGGAAGGATAAGAAAGATAGAGAGGAGAGGGGAGTTAGCAGGAGGGGTAGAAAGATGGAGATTCCTTCACAGCCAGCTTTGTCTCTGCTTCCAGGGAGCTTTGTTCTTTTCAAGAAGAAAGGTAGCAAAACCTGAAACCCAAAAGTAGAGTAAAGCAGGGACCAAGGTCTGATCTAGCTCCACATCCTGTGGTTCTACTTGGAGGCACTTCTGCCATGCCTGAGTCTTGGTCTTGAGCCTTTCTCATGGAGATGAGGGCTCCAGTTCACCTGCTACTTCAGCAGGTGATGAGCAGGTGATTGCTTTTCCATTTTTTCCATTGCTGAGACAGTGACTGGGAAATTGAGCTGCAGTGGAATTACTGTATGGATGTATGTTCAAACAGTCCCAGGAGGACACACAATGCTTTTTGTTTGTAAATTGCTGTTCTGCACGTTTAAACCAGCCAGAAGGAGACGTTTAGGAATAAAAGTTAAACCTACAGCATTAATTCATCATTTTTGTGCTCAAGAAGGTCTAAACAGATCATGTATACAATGGTGATGGTCAAATGAGCAAAACATGTCTTGTTTGACAGTTATTTTCAATGTGCTAATTATATGTAAGCTGTTGTGAGTGGTTTAAAGGTTCCTGCCAGATCTGTGGAAATCTGCATTTTTACTGGGAAGCAGGAACAGGTAAAGATGCCTGAAGCTGGGCTGCAGTTCAGGTTGGCTTGCTTTAAACCACTGAAGATTGCAAGAGCTGGATGATGTAGGATGTTTGGTAGGACTAAACTGAAATTACCTTTCTTGTCCAAGGTTGTAAAATGTGATTTAGGTGTCACTTAAACGCTTTACATGTTGTAATTAACCAGCCTTGCAAAATTTTTCTCATCCGTTTGTCGCAGGAACTTAATTTAAGCTGTAGAACATCATTTGTTTTCATCACTTTTTAGCACAGAGAATTTTATTCCTGAGTTCGTAAATCTCCTTCTTCTTTTTTTTTTTCTTTTTTTTTTTTTTTNAAGGCCATTCTGAGGGAGCAACCTGCTTTCTGGCCCAGAGCATGATGTTTGGAGCACTGTGAAGGTGTGGGAGCAGGGGATGGTGGATGATGGCTGGGGGGGGTTTCTGCTAAGTTTTTACTTCTTCATTCTTCTACGATCTCTGTTTCTGGAGGCAGAAGGACAGACCTGGAAATTGTCATCTGACTGCAGACCTTAGACAGCAATATCACACCTTGTCAGGGCTGGCTGAGGGAATGCATTGAAAAAGCCATTTCATTAGTCTGAGGATACTGGGTTGTAGCAGGAGTTACTGAATTTGGCTCCGAAGCCAGGAGATCATACAGGAGATGTTTTCATGGTCTTTGTGGGGAGTGTGAGCTCTCTCTGACTGTGCTTTCAGGCACCAGGAGTCTGTCTAATGACTGACAATGTCCTTGTGCCAGGCAGGACAGAGGAGCCAGCCAGGAACAGGGTGCAGGGAAGGCTCTTCTGAGGTCCTTTAATCAGAGGGGTAACAGGGTAAATTCGGGGTGAAAGTTGATGTCTAATTTTTAAACCAAGAAATAGTTGTGTGTTGCTCAGATGTCCTTGCATGGGCAGTTCTGCCCAGCTGAACATGCCAGCTACATTCTCCTAACAATCCACTTATCCCAGAAGCTGTGAGCACTTTCCACACTGAAAACTTTTTAGGCAGCTATTGAATGACAGTCTTGGCTCTACTATTTGTGTGTGCCTTGTTTCAGTGGTGCGAGGAGGGAAAATTAGCTTTTGTTACCAAAAATAGTTTTCTTAAGCCACTATTCTTAAGCCACTATTTCTTAATAGTTTTCAAAGCCAGGGCTTTGTTTTATCCTCCCTCCCCGTTGGGTTTGAAATATGTATGAATCATGTCTGTGTGCACATGCTGTGTGTGAGATAGTGCACTTACAACTTGGGGATTGAGGAAAAGTGATTTGGCAAACGTTTCTTAAGCACCTCTGGCTTTCACTTTTTCTATCTAAAGCATTCAAATAAGTTTTGTATGTTTTAAGTGTATGGTATATACAGCCATTGCCTCTGAACAGCCTGCTGGGAATTTGCTGTGTGGAACAGATCCATTGGTGTGGGTCTTGTTGTCCCATCCCTCTCATAATTTGTCCTTTTGAATAACCTTCAGGGCTGAGTTTCTAACTCAGATTCAGCTGACAAACTGGTACCAAACAGACTTGTAGCACATGGGCTCAGAAATACTCAAATGGATGAATCAAACATGGCCGAGAAATAAGAGACCCTGAAACTCAAAACTGCTCTGTTGGAGCCTTTGTCTCCATCCCACATCCAGTGTGAATGTAAAATTAAAATAGTTTGACTTTATGAGCAGAAATGGGGGTAGATTGGCACTTGCTTCATGGCTCATTATTTTTTTTTTTAAGCTTTAAGAGTAATTGGAAGAGGCTTTTGCTGTGGTGCTCTGCATCTCCTGCTCTGTAGTAATAAATGACAGGTTGTTCTCCTGTAACCAATACTGCTGTAAGGTGGAGCTTTTGGATTTTGGAGAGGGTTGGCTGGTTTATTTTAAACATGTAATAAATTACAGATAGCTGAGGAATTTATTTCATAGTTTATTTATTACAATTCAAAGAAAACTTATTTAGAATTCCCCATATTCTTGGCCTCTATTCCTTTACCCAGCTTTCCTGGTAGCATTTGTCACAAGTGCAGCGTGTGATTCATGAGATTGCAGTCTCAAAGGGCTTGGGAGGAGAGACTTTCTAGAACTGCAATTACTTTTTGCCATATCCCTGTTGCTGTAGAATAGTCTTAATGCTGAGGATTACACACTGAGAGCTGCTGTTTTATGCTGTGTGCTGGCACTGAGTCACATGTGCTGGCAGGGCAGGCTCTGTGCCAGAAGGGAGACATCAGTGCTCTGAAATACCAGTGGCCTCTGTGCTGTGATACCAGCTGTATATTTTTGTCCTCTCAACTTCCAAGAGCGGTGCAATGTTGATACTACTAAAACTCCTGATGCTTCTTCACTTCTAAAAATGTACTGGAGTTGCACAAACCTGTAATTTTCCAAGTAAAATGGTTTTTATGTATATATAACATAAAGGGAATAAGATAGTCTTGCCACACTGGTGACGTGTTTCATGTTGGTAAACTTTGTTCATGCTGTAAAAACAACAGGCAAAAAGATGAGGAAAACCCATCTTGGTGTCTTTGGTTGGCATTTAAACTCCCCACTGCTTCTCTTACAAAGTGTAAGGAGGTGTGATGAGCTCAAATACGGTCCTGGGTCAGATTTAATGAGAGTTTCTGTCCTGCCATGTGCTTGAGGCAAGCCAGGCAAACTTGCTGCCTCTTTCCTGAAAGCTGGAACTGGCTGTCAGGGAATTTGGAAGGGTTACTCAGCTATAGCCTGCAAACTGCTTTGGGATCACCCAGCAGAGCAGCTGTGTGAAAACTCTTTGAGTTGGGGTTTGGTGTGTCACAGTGCAGGCACATCTTAAGGCTCCTACTCCTCTGATGGTGGCAGTGTGGCTGCTGCTTTCAGTGTCTTTTCCCTCAGGAGTATGCCTGGGTGGCAGTCTTTTTTCACTTGTTTGCAAAGCCACCTCCAGCCAGTATCCTAAACCACATGGGACTGAAAAGTGTTTATTTTTGCATCAGAAACAAGTGTCCTCTATTAACAGAGTGCTTTTCTTTGGAAAAACAACTCTGAATTTAGGTCATGCCTTCATCTCTTCAGGACTGCAAATAGAATCTCTACAGTATTGCAAAGGCTTCTTTGTTTTGTTCCTTTTCACAACTGCAGTGATTGAAAACACTCCTATCTGTTCCCCTCCATCCAGCTCACCTGGGAGAGCAACTTCTGACCTGCCTGTGCTAGAGCCTTGCTGTCAATGGGAAAACAGTGGCTGGATTGGTGGGGGTTTGATCCATCACCATATTTAATGGTTAGGCCACATGTCTTGTCCTTCCCTGTGCAGGATAAAGTTGAGTTGTGTGCAAACTCCACTCATGCTCCATTTAGTGTCTGACTGAGGTGGGTGAGCACGCCTGGGAATTACCAGCACATCTTGGTTACTACATGAGCACATTGCCTGTTTCAGACAGAAATCACAACATTTTGCATGGAATGGTATTTTGTGTAATTGTTGTAGATAAGAAAGACATGAACAAAGCCACAGAAGATCTTAGGGCCAGCCCTGCCCTTAGTTATTGTTTGTTCTCTGCTCCCACATGGACTGATAATGAGCCTTTCTGCCTTATTTAGTAGTATGCCTGATAGATACATGTGGGAGTCTGTGTGTGTATCTACTGTGCCTGCTTGAATAGACTCCTCTTGCATTTTGGTTTTTTTTTTTACTATTTTACTATTTTTACTATTTTATGCTCTTTTTAAAAAACTGTCATTAAGGAGAAAATTAAGGCAACTGGGTGGCTTCTAATGCACAGGATGCACTGCAGCATGCAGCTCCCTTTAGAAAAAGCTCTAATCTGGCTGTCAGCTGCTTGTAACTATTCTCACACATTCTCATTTCAGAGACTCTGCATATGGGGGGATGACAGCCCTCTTTTCTCAACTGGACTGGAGTTGGGTCGCTGGGACTCTTGAGTCTTCTGCTATTTTTGTCCATTTGGGAAGTGTTGATAATACTTGGCTCTCTCGCAGGGCTGTCAGGAACACAGCAGGCTCGATTTGGCACTGAGAAAATGTAGAGAATCTTCTCTGATATTCTTGGGGACAGTATTGTTCTGCCAGCCTCCAAAATTGCCAAATGCTTGTAAGACTTTGCAAAATACCAGTGTTGCTGGGGAGGACAAGAGGCAGAGAGACAACTGGGTTGTCAGTGCCTGAGCTCCACGTCTGTGCTGGATTTTATGGAAGCACTCTCCAAACTTCAGATTGCTGCTGGTCTGTGATTTGATGGTAAAGCATGCAGCTGGTCATGTGTAAAAGACACATCATGAATATATTAAGGGTAAATGATGAGCTGTGAGAAATTACAAGGGTTGAAAGTATTGATGCAAAAGATTTGAACTGGCTGGGGTGGCTTGGCTCCTCCTAAGGTGCTCTGTGTGTGTTTCTTTATTTCAAAAGTCTCAGTGAAGCCTCTGCATCACAGAACTGAACACGGGTAAAGTTTGTGACTATTCTTCATTTCTGAAAAGATCTTTTTGGATTACTAGTACTGCCACTACCATTTGGTGGTGCTCCAGTGACATGTTTCCAGAAGTGGCTGGGGGTGGGAAGATCCTCATTCCCAGGAGATGGCTTCAAAAATCCCCTGAGCAGTCTAGTTTTATTTTTTAGGCTATTTTCATTAAAAACATTGAGTGTTTGCCTTCCCAAAAAGTGGGATGTATTGAGATGGGCAAGAAAATGGCTTGTGGTGTCTCTGACTATCCCTCTAAAGCAGGTGAGGGGTGAGGAGCATTCACTCC
Source organism: Cyanoderma ruficeps (assembly GCA_008694505.1). Lineage (NCBI taxonomy): Eukaryota > Metazoa > Chordata > Aves > Passeriformes > Timaliidae > Cyanoderma > Cyanoderma ruficeps. Next base: position 571,852 of record VZDJ01000529.1, on the reverse strand, counting down.
CATGTGCATGGATGCCACACCTCTAACATGTCTGCTTTCAGCTGCATTTTGTCCATGTATTGGAGAAGATAAAACAAAATGAAATGCAACAGCAGAGCTGTTTCTCTGCCACCTCAAGGAAATGGCTCCTGAAGGCCTGACTGATTTTGGGTCTCTCCTTATTTATGCAAAGTGCTCAAACTCTTACCCCGCTTATATTAGGTGATAAAGGTTTTTTTTCTGGTGAAGCTCCTGAAGGTCATGAAAGTGATTGTTCTTTGAGTGTTCAAAATCCTTTCTGCAAATCCTGCCAGGGACTACTCTATGGGGAGCTATTTCATGCCCTCCCAGCCAGTGGTTGGATGTTTCTCAGCCCTGACAGGTGAATTGTGGCTGAAGAGCCATTGCAGAGGACTGTTGCTTTCTAAAGGGATGTGGCAGCTTTGTGCTCCTGGTTGCTGGATTGTTTTCTTTGGGTACATTTGCCTGTTAAGCAGTCTTCTGATGACATTCAGGATCCTTCTTGATGTGCTTATGGATGCTGTGAGTGACATGTGATGGTTGCACCACCTTCTAAAGAAAGCTTTGTGCCCCTCCTGGTTTGTTTTGAATTTGCTGAGGTGGGATGGCATCAGCAGGAGCATTGAGAAGTGTTGTTTCTTACTGGGTTTACCTTTTAGCAGGATTGAAGAACTTGATTTTAGTTTTGGTTCTGCCCCTGATGTTTTTGGCTGAGTCCACTGATGCCAGTCCCTCTCCCTGTGGTTTAACTTTTGGTGTTGAAGTGTTCAGTTTGCTGTGAAAGAATAGGGTGTACAAGGGCTGTATGTTAATAACAGCTCTAGGAACAGAGAAGTCATTGACTCTGGGATGAATATGATAACCTTAAACTACAGCATAGCATGGTGCTGATGACCCTGTAGTTATTAATGTCATGTTTACTCTCTGACTGAGATGTTCTTAAGCTGAATTTTATTTCAACCAACAAATAATTTTTTTTGATTGTTTCAAATGAGAAAAGTTGTTCGTGCTTAGTACTAAATTATCATTGGTTTAAAAAACAATCAGGAAAAAGAATAATGTTGAGTAGAGCAATAGCAGTGTTCTAATTATGTGAAACTCAAAACATATTTTCACTTTGCTGGAATCTAATACACAGGCTGGAGGCGTGAAAGCTCTGAGTGTGACAGAATTACTAAAGATTGCTAGCACCAGCCAGGATCCTCAGATGATTGGGTGTTCTGGCTTCCTCATTTGTGTCACACAGAAGGGAATGCTCAGTGGTTTGGATAGATTTTTTTTTTCCTTTCTTTTAAAATACTTTTCAAGCTTAGTGCTTACTGAAGGGCAGGTCCCACCCAGGGACTGTTCTCAGTGTTCTCCTATCAGTCTCAGGTCTCCAGAGCTCCCATTCCATTGGATGGCTTTGATTTCCTCCCAGTTCTTTCCCTCATTACCTTGCAGAGCTCCAACCCACTGCTGACCGGAGCAGTTCCCGAGCTGGCCTCTGTCACTGGTGCCTCTGGAGTTAACCTGTAGTCCTGGGATATGCCAGGATACCTTAACATGGCCCTTCTCTCTGCTTTACACCCACTAGCAGTATAAATGTGTCTGTAATTGTCAGAGAGGAGCTGCTGCCTGGAGGTTTGTGACCCTGCCTGGGTCTTTCAGGATGAATTACAGTCTTTCATCCACTCCGAGGGTCACGTTCTCTTTGTAATTGCACTGAAGTCACTTTCCACTACATTTGGTAGATGCATGCAGACATGCCATAATTTGTTCTGTGAGACACAGCCTCTCCATAATTACAAGGAATATGTAAACCTACCTGCCTTGAGGATGGCATATGGGTGTTCTCTCTCACTGAATGAGCATAAATCCTCTGACATGGTCTCACTGGTTCCCTGCTGCATTTTCACCTTCCAGTAAAGAACAGAATTTCTGTGTGTAATGAAAGCTCTTTCTGTTTGGATAATTCTCTTCACTGGCTGTACTGGTGTAAACTGGAGGTAAGCTTACAAGGATGTGTGTCATTATCTGTTGTGAAACAGGTAAAAGTGCTGGTCTTCTCCAGGGAGAACCTGTGTTCCCATATCCCTTCTGTCCCAGAAGCCTGGAATGTGTTGTATGGGAAACACAGACCTCCTTGAGCTTGTGACGTGTTCTGTTTGACTGCCTTTGACTCAGGAGTTCCAGGGATCTCTTCCCTTTGCTCACTTTGAATTATTCAGTAAATAGCTCCCTAGAAATGACCCAATAGAAGTTTTTTGCCTCCTGCTCCATGTTTTTCAGGTTGTTTGTGTTGGACCCAAGGGGTCCCTGGAGGCCAGGTTGGGTATCACCAGGTTGTTTTTATCCTTGAGGTCTCAGACTAAATCTCAATGATGCCTTTCATAAGAAGCTTTACAAACTTTGCTTGTTTTCTGTGATATGTGGTTAAAGAACAGCAGCCATTGCTTTCTTTGGATGAGATTAGCTCTTGTAAATCCTGATTTTTGATATTTGTAACTGCATTCAAGTCTGGTCTGTGTGATGGCAGCTAGAGGCAACATTATTTTCTTTATATGTGTAGAATTTACTCACTAACTCTGCGCTGCTACAAAAAATTCCCCCTTAAATCCTCTAAGCTATTTGTACTAATCCTCATTACCGTATTTTGTGCATTTCTCTATTTTGGCTTTGACTAATGCTGCATTTTTTCTTGTACCTAAGAAAGCCTTAAAATAGGAACTCTGGAATAGAAAAGGATATCCAAGAAGATTGTAGATTACTGTTGGTTTTCTAGTGGCCATTCTTTTCATTGCTGTGTTAATGCAGAGACTTAATGAGCAAGTTTGGCTCCAGGGCAAGTCCGAGTGCTGCTCTGAACAGCAGCTCCCATCTAGTATTCCTTTGAAATGAAGCATTTGCTTTCCTGCCAGCTTTTATTTTTTATTATTCGTGCCTATTGCATTGGTCAGGGCACAGTAAGGATGCAGTCACTCAAAGGTGCTGCCCGAAAACATGGGGAGACTGACAGTGATGCCCTTGGAGAAGCTGCTAAAGCATGTTTTGGGTATTCGTGCCTAAATCTAGAACTGTAATGATCCCTCCACTCCCCTTTGACCTTCTCTTTTATATATGTGCATTCAACCAAAACCCACCACCCTGTCTCCTGAGGGGTGACTCTGTAACAACCTAGAGAATGTTTTCAAGCAGAGCCTTTTGCTGAAGGAGGGCAGGTTTAGGTGGGATATTAGGAAGAAATTCTTCCCTGTGAGGGTGCTGAGGCTCTGGCACAGGCTGTCCAGAGCAGCTGTGGCTGCCCCATCCGTGGAAGTGTCCAAGGCCAGGCCGGATGGGGCTTGGAGCACCCTGGGGTAGTGGAAGGTGTCCCTGTCCTTGTTCTGGTCCCTGGTAGGGGGTTGGAATGAGATAATCTTTGGGGTCCCATCCAACCCAAATCAGTCTATCATACACTTGTTTGGTGAGGGTATGCAGCCTTTGTAAGCTGGCCTCCCCTAGGGGGTGTATGTAGCTGTTTATTTTAGCAGGGTATTTACATTGCTGACACCTTCCCTGGAGAGTTTCATGTTCTTCTCTCCCCTTTCTCTTTCAGGCCATGGCCTGTATGCTTCTCCACAAAGTTCTGCTCCTTCATGAACTGAAGCTCTTCATTACAGAGGAGGAGTGGGAGCAATTGATCACCAGAAGCATCAGCCAAGTGACAGAGGTAAGAAGCTCCAACATGTTCAAAGTACAGATAACACCTGATGGGTGCTGCTTTCATTCATCTGGTGCTTGGTCACAGAGCTGCAGTCTGGGACTGTGCTCAGCCTAAGTGATCTTAGAGACCTTGTACCTGGTGGCACCAGCTCTGGGTTGTGCCTGCCAGGCTGGCAGAATTCTTGGAACACCACTATGATGTTCCTGGTGCAGCTCAGTGAGGCTGTGTATAGATCCCAGAGACAGAGCTTGAATTTTAGGGAATACACTCATACAGATCAATTTAAGGTGTTTAAAAAAATATGGAAAAAGAATTGAATGGTATTGTGAACGTTAATTTCAGGACATGTCATGCAAGTTCTCTATTGGAATGAACTTCAGGGCCACAAAAGTAGAGCTGAGGTGCACTGGACTTTTGACTGCATTGCAGGCCTTCTGGACCAGACTGCCTTGCTAATATTGTTCATCAGGGAAACCTTAAAATACATTGGAAAACAATTTGTTTTCCAGAACTTTTCCAGAAGGAACAGTTGCAGGGCTCCTGAGTCAGTGGAAGTGCAAATTGTACCTGAGGACAGTGTTTGGGTGCAGCTCTTACATGGGAGATGATCTGTGGGACAGGAGGTTGAAGAAGCAAATGCCATTCATTTTATCCTTGTGGATTGATGTGGGGGGAACCAAGCAGCCAAATGAATGTTGTGATGTGGTGACTAAATTTGATGACATGGGAGATTCCAGTCTTGAAGTTTCTACGTAACTGTAATAATGACCTCTTTCTAAGGGTAGCTTTCATTACTTACTCATGCTGGCTACATGGTAATTTAGGCTTTTCTATAATTTGCTGTATTGAAGCAGAACAATTAGATCTGTTTCTGTCAAGGAGAGTCAAAAATTTAAGCAAGTTTAAAACAGGGAATTTAAAGATGTTGTTTATAATCCCAGACCCTCAGTTTCATGAAATATTTTTTATTTAAAGATTACATCAGGAATCCAATGGGTGGAGTTAGGTATGATTTTGTTTCTCAGCTACATAAAACATGCCACTCCTCCCAGCCTGGTCATTTCTCTCCATGTTTCTCTAGCAGCTGAATACATGCAGAACTCAGTGATTCACTAGGAAACCACAAACATTTACAATGCCTTTATGTTGTTCTTGTCAGGGAGAGTTTAGCAACTTGCAACCCATCCAAGATTATAATGAGCTTTGCTATTAAAGTTTCCTCAGTGCCTCTCATGTCTGTGGTCATGTGTGTTTAAAGAAAAATTCCTGAGAAATACTGTCAGTTTGTTTGGGTTGTCCAAGGTTTACCCTGTGGGCAGGAGGCCTCCCATACTGTTAAATGGCAGTGGCATAGAGCTGCTGGTTCTCTTTTTGGCCTGAAAAAGTCCTGAGATAACATTTTTACAGACTGCTGTTGGTGTTCAGACATGTGGGGGTTTTGTCTCCCTTCCTCCTGCTTCCCCCATGTACTTAACCCAGCTGGTGTGGCTCTGTGGGGCTGGGGCAGCTGCACATTAAATATTGCTGTAGTGAGAAGGGGTCAAGGACTTAAATTCTACATAATGTTTTTGTTTCATAGCCAAAGGATGGCACTTGTGCTGAAAGACTTTCTAAAGCTGCAGAAGGAATTCTGTGTCTTTTTGGTGCTGCAGAAATGCTCACTTCTCTGAGTAAGAGCTGTAAAGATGTGTAGGGGCTCTATGATGTAGTGAAACAATATTCACAGTGTCACTGGTCTCTTTTAATGATGGTAAAAAATCTCTTGTAGGAGAAGTCAGAGGCTGGGAACTGAGCAAATTTAGAATCTGTAGAAAGTAGGTATTTGTCAAAGAGACTATTCCACTACTAAAGTAACTTGCTGAAGAGTTTATTAGCCCTGAATCTCCAGGTGGAAGTTGTGTCCTTGGCTGACAGAGAAGCTGCAGGTTGGGCAGAAGTTCCAGGCCTGATGTTGAAGTTATGGGGTGAGTTTGTTTGGGAAGAACTTGGACTAAACAACAGCCCTTTCTGTCACTGCTGTCCTCACATGCTTCTGCTTAGCTGGAGGACTGAGATGATGTTTGCAGAACTCTGAGTTTCTCCTGCAGCTCAGTGTCATCCCTTTTCTTCTGAGACTTGTTTCCATGGGCCATTCTAGATCAGCTGTGATTTTAAGGTGAGTATGTAAGTGGGTAGATGCTGGCAGATGTGGGTGCTTACCTGTGAGAACCTGGACTGAAAGCTGTGGGATCTTGTGGAAAAGGATGATATTTATTGCCCTACCTCTGCTTGAAATGTTTGTATTTGTCATTGGCCATTCCTGCCACTGTCCCTCACAAAATGATAACCAAGAATTTTGTACCTTTCCTTGGCCCAGGGATAGGTTTGCAACTCTTTAACTGGCGTGCTCTTGTAATTCAAGTGGTGCTGTTGCTCACAAGGAGACTGTCACCTGAAGGCTTTGCCACATTCTGTGTCCTGGGTCACATCTGCAGCTAGGAGGCTGTAGCTCCCCAGCTGCAGGATTGCCCTGGCAGGCTTCAGGCTGTCAGAGAGGACAAGATATTATCTCCTGGTGTCTGCCTGCTTATCCTGTCTTGCCTCAGGGAATGCACTGCATACCTGCTGAGATCCCTTGGTGAGCAGCATCCTCACCAGGGAAATCTGGGATGGGTTGGGCAGTGATATCAGCTGGAACTGGGGAAGAAGCAATGCGAGACAAGTGCAGTCTTGGATATCACTGAATTATGCAGGCAAAGCTAAGAGGCAGATGAGGGAGAATCAACGGCCAGGAACATTAAGTGAAGAGACAGATTCCTGAAATAGCAGCTCTAGCTGCTGCAAGGCAATGGCTCTTGTGCTTACATAAGCTAACTTGACCTTATTTGTTCCCAAATTGTTTAAGCATGCTTATAAAACATACACCATGGCCATGAGGGATCCAGGTTTGCCCTCTCCTTGCTGTCAGTGAGGCAGGTCTCAGTGTCCCACTGGGTACTCTGGAGTTCACTTGTGTGAGAGCCCTGTTTGCTGTTGGTGTTCTTGGCTTGTACTGCCGGGTCACCTGGGCAGAAAGTGTCATCCACAGCCCTGCACTGCTAAGGTGAGGAAGCAGAAAAACAGCTCTGGCACAGTTTTGGCCTCCCAAATCCTATATAGTTACTTTACACAAAGCAGAATCTTGCTACAGCTGTTCAAGTCTGTTCTAACTGGGGATCTGGGTGGTTTAGTTGTGTTCATGGTATAAAAAATAGAGTTGCTTCATGTTGTAAGTGACAGAGCTCACCTGGGATGCTGGAACATTTGACAGAAACATCTTCCTCTTGGAGAGCTTTGTTCTTTATCAGTTTGTCTCAAAGTGCTTTACAAAGGAAGTTCAAAGCAGTGAGTTGTTGATGTAATGAAGAAAGTATTTTGCAGAAACCCAAGACATAATGGATTTGGTTTGCTAAAGCCGTTCATCCTGTTTTACAGGTGACACTCCTTGGCTCAGAGCTGAGCCAAGAACCAAACTTGGGTCTCCTGAGACATCTCAGAGACACTTTTTGTGCATGGCCATCTCTTAACTTGGCTTCAAAACAGCCCTGTGTGCTGGAGCCATCTCTGTCCCATGGTCATCTCTGCTGACTGTTGGGAGCTGCCCCAAATAACACAATGAAACAGTTGCAGAGCCTGAGAGGTCCAGTTCCCCATTCCATACAGGAAGCTCTCACCTAGTTTTGGTGAGGGATCTCTGGGTTTGCTATGAGGGCCCACACACTCTTTTTTACTCTATGCAGCATCTCTCAGTTTGATCTTTCAGCTCTCCCAGTTGTCACATTTTGGTGTTTGCATCCCTTGTTAGATATATTTATGTTTTCTTTTTTATGTTACAAAATTGCTGTCTTGGCTTTGGGGAGATCTTGAACCTGTACCAATTTTTCACTGACAGATTCAGGGCAGGAAGTTCCAGGTTCTGAATACATAATTTCATTACCTTTTTTTGTCATCCCTTTCCTAGAGACCAAGCTTGCCCTCCTGAACTGAGGTGTTCTGTGTGTAATCCCCAGCTTATGCTGAAACTCCCAGTTATGATGTGAAAGTCAAAGGGAATGGGAATAGTCCAGAAAAAACATGTTTTGATGGCTGTGAACTTCAAAACAGAACAGCCCTCAGAAAACTGTTATTAAAACTGCTTTCTCTGGCTTGAACACAGTGGTTTCCTGAGGGTTTCCTTTGTCTTTCTTCTGCAGTAAGAACATCATAAGAAGAGACAAACTTTACTACTGATTTTCCCTTTGCTTGTTTTGTCAGTGTCATAAGGACTGGGCAGAGCAGACAGTGTTGCAGTTGGCTGTTTGAAACCCAAACAGGATCAAGGCATCCTGCACTGTAAAAGTGCCAACAGAATCTAATTCTGAGCAGTTCAGGCCAAGCCCAAGGCACTCCTGGTCACCAGTTCTGGAGGGGATTATTTCAGATAATTACACACAATCCCAGTGGGATGCATTTGATGCTTCCATATGCTCTGAGGCTTGGACTGGGCAGGCATGAATGCAGACAGATAGGGAATTACATGGCCTGGGAAGGATGGCAGAGATAACCCAAGACCTCTTTTCCATATCCTGTGGAAGTTACTGTGTGCTCCCTGAAGACCATTGTTGTACGGCATTCCAGGGTTTTGTTAATTTGGTGTTGGTCAGTGAGGGATTTAAAATAACTATCTGGAGCTACTGAGAATGTGTGAGGGAGAGAGGGATATACCATCTGGCCTTTCAGTGTGGACATGCCCTTAGTTTCTGAAGGGCATCACATTTGATTATCAGTGTCTTAATTTGTAGTGAGATAAATTATTAAAGTGACTTCATCAAATCTCTAAAAAAGCCATCCTTCAATTTTTTTCCTTGAAGATTGCCTGAACCTTTATCTGTCCATCTTTATAAATTCTTAATTCATTGCCCTTTCTCAGCCTCTTAGCTTGCAAAATGAGGCCAGTAGTGATTTAACTGATATCTTTCAGAATACTGGATGTCTCTGTGGAGACTTCCTTTTCCTCTGTTCCCTCAGCTGTCCTGTTTTTTTTTCCTTGCTGCATTTTCATATGGCCTTTGGGGAAAAAAAAAATCAAGCTCATTAAACTTGGGAAAGTGTTGACATTTTCTGTGAGGATGGCTTCTGGATTTTTGTCTCCTCCCTCTAATAACTGCCAAAATAAACATCACCAAAAATGTCTTTATTTACACCCTTCAGCATGTGGGTCTGCTTAGTCCCCTGCCTTCCCTTCTTCTCAGTCAGGGGCAAGCAGAGACCCGGTGATTCCCATCCTTTGGGAGCATTTCTTGATGACTTGTTTGTGTTAGAAATGCAAGGAAGTAAGTTTTGAACATTTATACTTTCAGTCTTCAGAAACTTAGTGAGAGAAAATGGATGGAGGAGGGACAGTCAGTGCTTCTTTCGTGCCTTTAAGTGCTCTCAGCAGCAGCTGCTGAGCTGGTCAGGTGAGGGGAGTGACAGCTTCTCCTTGTGTGTACCTGGTGCTGGAAGTGGATGTGGCTCTGTGGGTAGATGAAACGTGGAGTGGAAAGATATACTGCTCTTCCCTCCTCTCTTCTTTGTCTTCCACGGTTTAGCCCTGAGTTCTGGTTTGGGATCTGTTGTACAGTGAATATTATCAGTAAAGGAAGTGTTTGGGGCTAGCTTGTCTTGGTCTGGAAAGCTCAGAGTTGATTCCTGGCTCTGTCATAGTTTGTGTGGCATGGTGTTACTTGGCCTGTGTGAGATAGGAGGAATGATGCTGGCTTACCTCTTTCCTCTCAGGAGAAGCACAAGCACAATAACAGGTGAGGGGATACTGAGAATGAGTGTTGTGGATGTTCACATGGGATAGAAACAGGAGCTGTGAGCATGCAGAATACTGCAGGCTTCCAGCTGGTTGTCAGATTCTTTTTAACCTCTCAATAACACAGGAAAGCTCTGCCCTTCCTGAACCTCACCTGTATGGTGACATGGGACATCTTGTGCTTTGGCTCAGGTACTGGACACTGCTTGTAGGACCCCAAATGCACTTGCTGAGCCCCTCTGGGTGTGGTTCCACCACAGGGACCTGAGCCACAGCACCAGGCAGATCCCAGGCTGTGCCACTGCTCTGGGATCCTGCATGCAGCACACAGCTGGGGCACAGCTGGGGTCTCTGGCACCTGCTTGTTGTGGCTGGGGACATTCTGGAGTGGAACCTTTGCTGAACTCTGCTCCTCGAGAAGAGACTTTACCTGAGGACCCCTGGGCTGTCCAGTGGTGTAAGGTCATGGAGGGATGCCTGTGGAAGGACTCGGTGCTGTGTCCGTGAATCCACACATCCATCCATCAGCTTCTGGTGTGCTGTGTGGGAGAAGGGGATGGATGGAGGTAGCACAGCGTGCAGGGAGAATGCAAACTGGCCAGGCTTCTCCAGCTCTCACTGATGGATCCGTCAGGCCGATCCCATGGAGGGAAGGGCTCTTTGTTCCAAACAATGGACTAGGCTGAAGGACATGCTGGGAATGCATAAATATGAAATGGTTTTCAGGCTTCCAGCTGGGAACTGAGCTTGTCTCTGGTGGCAGGGCACTCTGTGGCACTTGAGATGCTGCTGTGTCTTGTGAGTCTGGGCTGAGCGTGTCCCCCAGTGGTCCCTGTGCAAGGGGCAGAGGTGCAGGCAGGTGTGGATGTGGAGACTTCCAGAAACATTGCATGGCTCCATGTGACAGCATATTGCCATCTCCCCTGCAGGGAACCTGGGCACTGGCTGGGATGCTCACGTTGGCTCTAGGTGTGCATACAGCTGCTTCTTCTGTGTGTCACGGGTTTCAGGGGAGTTTTGGACTTGGAAACTGAGCTGTGTGGTTATAACTCCCTGCCAGCTCTCTGTCCTACCTGTGTGACTGAATTACTGCAGATATTCACCTCCTGTGCTCTGACTTGTTTTACACTTTGTGAAGATGGGGGAATGCTGTGAAGTGCAATGTGACATGGAACGAAGGCTGGATCCTGCAGTAGTTGGGATATATTGATGTGTGATACAGGAATGAGTGATATAATAAAACCCACTGATTGTTAAGATGCTGGCAGTGTGCAGTTCCTGTAGAAATCCGAGAAGCAGAGAACTTTGGATGCAGGAGTGCCCTCCTCCAGAAACAGCCAGAGGCTTTGGAAGCAGCGTGTCTGACATAACAAGGCAAACCCATCTCTGCCAGCTGAATCCACGTAGGGTGAGGCAGGAGCTGTGTTGGCTTGAGGTGAGATGGGAGCTCCAGCTTTGAAAATTGCCTCCATAGTTTTTTCTTTTGGAAAACGACCTGCCCAGATCTGCTGACAGCTCAGATGTACAGACATGATTAAGCATCACAGGTATTGCTGAGCTGGAACTGTAACTGAGATATCCTGTGAAATGGGACTGGCTGAGCAGAGTAAGAAAAGCAGAAAATGGGAGAAAAGCAACATAAATCAGCAAGTGATGCCAGTGTAGCTGTTGGGTATAAATCATGTGGTGTCTCTGCTTTTAGTATTGCATAATTGGGTTGTGTGACCCTTGGGCTGGTAATGTTTTCAGAGGCCAGGGAGAGAGGGAGTTGGATACCTCTGGAACAGCACATGGCAGAGAACCACAGAATAGGTGGTTAGACAAGTTCTCCTGGGTTTTCCTTTAACTCTCCACCACTGACCTGTAGCATAGCTGGAAGCAAACCCCTGCTTTGTGTCTTGCTATGTAAAACACATCTTTACCAGCCTTGTGCAAGTGTTTGTGATCTGATCAGTGTTCAAAGCTCTCCCAAGGGTGCTGCAGAGGACTGAAATACTACTTCTCTTTTTAAGGCATGTTTGCCATGTGTTGCAGTTTGCCATCTGTTACATAATAGCTTTTGCTTTGATTTTATGATTGGATTATATACATTCCCCAAATAAAATCAGAGTAGGCCTGTAAAATGATGGACTTCTGCAGTTGGGGTGGCAGAGCTGATTTCATCTCTTGGGGACCTGAGTGAGGGAGCAGAACACAGCATGCAGACAATGATTGGTGCCCTGTGTAGCAGGAAGTTTTATAAGTACTTGAGATTAAGTTATATAAATTCTTGGGAAAGCTGCTTTTGACTTCTGGACCCAGTTCCCATTGAAGAGGCTTTGGATTTCATTTCCTGGGATCCATTTCCTCAGGTTTGCCAGCAGTCCCAGCCCAAAGTCAGCTTCTTTTACATAACCAGAGTGAGCATGTTTGTGTTGTTTGTGTTTGTGTTGGTGTCTCATGCTAACACAAATAACACAAATCCCATGGAAGCAAATGCTCCATTCTGTGTACTCCTTGCTCTTGGGAGCAGGAGAATGAAGCAATGCCTAATCACAGATACCATCTCATGGAATGCTGAATGGGAAGTGCTCTGAGTGGTGAGATCAAGATAATAAGGGACTCTGGGCTGAGCAGGAATTGGGCTCAAGTCTTTAGGGAGGCCTGGCTGCCTCAGTCTACCACAGAGGTGGTGGTGGTGGTTTTGTGCTTGTTTTACACCCTTTGTAGCAGAAGGGAAAGGGAGGAGGCATATGTTGAGAACCAGTAAAACTTTCTCTGAATGCAGCTTCCTTAAAGCCAGTCCTTCTGCTTCTGGGCTAGAGAAAATTGTCCAGGCTGTAGGAGTGAATTATCTGCTGCTCCTTTGCAGCTTCTTTGGCTTCTCCTCTCACCCTCCCTGTTTCTTCCTGGTCTTTGAGAGCTGTTTTAAAGTGATCCATTTCTGTAGGGAGCTCTTTGTTTGCAGAGCATCTAAATTGTACCAGTTTGCTTCTGGCTGTTTATACTGGTGGAAGTGCAGTTTCCAGATTCATGCAAAACACTGCTTTTGATATAGATGTTTAGTCACTAGACCAGTGACTAAACAGAGATGTGTGGCCACATCTCCAGCTGGGCCAGCCACTCTTTTCTTTCCACAGGTCTGCAAGAATTTGCTTGGGTACCCCCCACTAGTTGCACCTCCCAGTTTCCCCAGCACCTGAAAACTTGTGTACTGCTGAAAATCAGCCCTTCAGGTGCTGTTGCAGAGCTGCAGGACTTTTCTGTTGACTCCAGTAGGATTTATTTCAAACCTTTCTTTCAAAAGCATCAGGGCAGCAAGAACAGGCAGAGCCAAGCCAGCATGATTTAAATGCAGTTGTCTACATCACTCGTGTACAGTGAAGAGAAAATGCAATTTATTTTTAACACCTTTTTAATTCTAAAGTGTTTGTATATTGAAAAGATGAAATGACACTTGACTTCACTTTGGCTCCATCTCACAGCACTGCCCTGATTCTTCTTGTCCCAAGGAGCTGACAATCCATGCTGATTTCCTCATCCTGTGAACTTGTGCACAGCTTAGCAAAATAAGGATCTCAACCTTATAGTCTCTCTGAAAGGTGATTTAACCACAAGGAAGACCATTAGCCTGGCAATATTTTGTTCTTCAAATCACAGATAAAATGTTTATGTAAATCAGCCTTTTTTGTTCATTGTTATTTTATTGTTAGTGGTAAGCCTAATGAACTGAATGTGCCTGACCCACAGGGTGTTACATCCTACATGTGAATTTTTTTTTTTTTCAATCACACCCCCTATATTTGTCTCTCTTTTTACCTGGGAGACTTCGGAGCTGTGGAATTGTGTGACCTTGTAGGTTAATGACAGCTCTGGAATAGAGTTGCAGTGCATCTGTCTATATCAGGAGAGAGTAATTAGCAAGTTATTGATAGTCAGATGAAGTTGCAGCTTGAATTCCAGCCAGCAGAATGGCTCCCTAATACAGGGCTTGAGTGGACCATCCTGAACAGGAAACAACTGTATCTTTATTATTTAAAAAAGATACTCCCAGGGTGTGGAGCCTGTACAGATAGGGAATAATTCTACTTGAAGGCTACTGGTTTTGCAGACATGTTATCTTGTCTCCTCAATTTCTGTGCTGAAAGTGTTCCCTACACTCTTGCTGGGCATCATTATTTTTTTGTTGTGAGTGTCATTACTGAAAGAATTGGCTTTGGGGGATAGATTTCTTACGTCTCTCAGTGTCTGCAAGGATTTTTTATTTTATTTGCCGACTTTATGCTGATGTAGTTGGAGAATAGTTTGCTGAGTCTTTAAATTGTTTCCAATCTAATTGGAATACAGGATCTGTGAGAGAATGATGACTTGTAGGGTACAGGTTTGGGGAAGGGAGTTCTCAGCCTGAGGAACTGAGGATGCTGAGCGTGGAGTGGGCTTTGCCCCTTGGCTGTGTTAAAATGTCCAAATTCCAAGGAAAGGAGGGCTTGGCCACAGCCTTCTCTAGAGGAACAGGCTTTGGTGGGACATGCCACTGTCTGTAGCACACTTGTCCCTGCAAATCCTATTTCATATTATTAGTGATCTATTAGTGATTATTTCATACGAGTGTGATCTCTGTGGGGTTTGCTGTGGTGTGTGCACACAGAAATAGAGTGGGGAGGAAAAGGACCATGTAATCAGGGATGAAGCACCAGCTGCAGGCAGAGGATCAGTGCCCCTGAGCCACTGGGCCACTTCTTTGATCCAGCTGCCTTTTTATGGCTCTTTTCTGCCCTTTTTGTAAATAACTGGCTTTTATTTGAACTATCTTTGGCATGATTTTCCTCTAAGATGGACCTTTCAGTGCCTTCAGAAACCCTGCAGCACACAGAGAGAACACAGGGGAGATTTTTCCCTCAGATATTTCAGTGAACTTAAACTTGACAAGCCCTGTTACAGGCTGGCACCTGGGATTTCCTGGGCATGAGTCTTAATGGATTTTTGCAGCAGTGCTTTCTGTGTAAATCCCAGCTCCTGAAGCTGAGTAGCTGTGGTCCATCAGGTGTGTCTGTTGTCTGGCAGCTTCTTGGCCTTTCCAGGATGGGGTCAGGGATTATTGTACCTCTTCTTCTCCAGAAAAGCATCTCCAGTTGTGTTTTAGCTTAGAAACTGTAGACAGCAGCAAGGTTGTGCTTCTGTAATATTGCTTGCTCTTACTTTGTCTAGTTGTTTCTTAATTAAACTGGGTGTCAGAAGTTTTCACCAAGTGCCTTCCTGAGCTTTTGCAGAGTTTGGTGGGGTTTGTGTTCCAGAATTACTTTACTGACAGGTGAATCCTGCCATTCATGGCTCGTTTTCTGCTTTCTCCTGTGAAGTGTGATTTGTTTCCCCATCTAATGTGTGTTTCTTCTCAATCTTCTCATTTAATTTGCAGTGTTTGAAAACACTTGGGAAACCCCTCATGAAGGCTGAGAAAGAGAAAGTTGCCAAGAGCTTGGAGCTGTTGAACTTTCTCCTTAAAACTGTGACAGGGCAGGTGAGTGTGTGACCCAATATGTGACAACTGGCTGTTTTCTGAGTATCTTTTAAATGTCACACATGGATTTTGCCATGTGATTGCTACATCCTCCCTCACTTCCTACCAAAAGTACCTCTAGAGGGAATGCCTGGTTGGCTCTGAGGGCAGAAGAGCCCTCCTGTCTGAAGAAGTGACTTGTAGTCTTTATGAGCTGATCTCCAGAGGAGCATTTGTGCAGTGTTGAGCAAACACTTGTGGCATCTGCTGCTAAAATCCAGGGTGCAGTGAGGGTGGGTTTTACCCCAGGTGATTGCACTTTCCTCTCCACTGAACTCCAGAGATCATGATTCCCAAAACCAGACTTAACAGCTTTAAGAGCAGAAGTGAAGCTTTGTTCTGGGCCTTTGTTTTCCCTAATAAAAAATTACTTTTTTGAGCTTGCAAAGATTTTCTGTAGGTGACAAAATACGTCCCTAATGGGGTCTTATTTACTGGAGGAAAACACCACAAGCAGCAGAATTGCCAAAGCCCAGTTTCCTATTGATAAGCCCAGAGCTCAGCCCAGAGCCTGTTTCTTTGTGAAGACCTAATAGGAAAATGGATGGAGAAGAGAGATTATTCCAAGGCTCTTGTAGCCTTTGAGACACTCCTTTCTGCCTGGTTTGACTGAGATTATGCAGTGGGTTATAGAAGAGCTTCAGAAACCAGACGGGACATGCTGCTGGTTTTCTCCTGGATGGGTACACAGTCCTGTGTCTTCTTTTCCCTGCTCCCAGGCATGAGAAGGAAAGGAGACTGAAGGACCCTCCAGTTGTTTTTATGCCACCACAGTTCTGTTAGACTCAGGCCTCTCATGGCAGGAGCTCAAGTTTTGAAGCAAACCCAGTAGCTGATGGTGTGGTGTGACTGAGCAGTTTTTGCCCCACACTGAAGTGGTGCAGACAGACCCAAGGCAGTGGCTTGGAGGAGCCAGGATTGGTAATTCCTGCCATGGCCTTCCCCTAAGGATGGCCTGTGCCCATTGCTGTGAGTGTCCCTCTGGAGTTCACTCTGCAGATTGCCTCTGCCTGCCTCTTGCAGAAGCTGAATGTGAAGCTGACAGAGGTGGAGAAGGTGCTGGTCCCTCTGAGCCAGCTGGAGGACATTGGGAATTCACCTCGGCTCGACTCTTTGTACTGGAACGTCATGCGCTGGCTGAATTACACGTGAGTGTGCCTGGCCTTGTGCCTTGTCTGGGGGCCTGCCTGCCTGTCCTGCCTGGGTACAGGGATGGGGGGAGCTGGGAGGAGAAAGGAAACCAAGGCAGCAAGTTCGGGGTGGAGTTTAATGGAGTTCCCTGGTTGGAGGGGTTGAGAGACTCATTAATGCTTGTTCGGAATAATACCGGGCTCATTGTTCTGTGTGCTCAAATCTTGGGATTTGTCCTTGATGGGAAGGGGCTGTAACACATGACTGACATGTCTGATACCTGATCCTCTGAGAAATTCACTGAGGGGCCACAGTCAGGCATTCTCCCACCTCCATGGGTAATACTCATCCTCATCCTGGGCTTCCTGCACCTTTCTGGTGCTTCTGCCTGTTCGTGGACTGCCTGTCAGATGGATCACACTGTTCCCTGGCTGTAAATGAAGTTGCTGTTGGTTTTTGGCATTCTCCCTGCAGGAAGCCCAAGAAAGAGAAACCAGCCAGTAAACCCACACAGGGAGAGGAGCTGCTCAAGAAGAAGAAGAAAGGCTTCCTGCCAGAGACCAAGAAACGCAAGAATCGTAAGAAAGGCATCCAGGAGAACGGGGTGGCACCAGGGGAGGATGGAGAACCAGCAGAGGAGCAGCCCCTGGGAACAGAAACCCCCAAGCACAAGAAAGGCCTCGTGCCTGGTGGCAGCAAAAAGCACCCAAACAAGGGGGTCAGGGAGAATGGAGTGGCAAAGGTGGATGGTGGGGACCACCCCACTGCTAATGGAGATGCTGTGGCTGACAAGAAGAAGAAGAAAAGGAAGAGGAAAAACAGAAAAAGAAAAGGTGCTGCAGGCAATGAAGCTGAGCAGGTTCCAGCTGCAAAGAAAACCAAGGGGAGTGTTGTCCAGGAGACAAAGCAGAAGGAGACCCAGCAGAAGCAAAACAAAGCCAAGAAGAAAAGAAAAGAGAAACAAGCTCCAGTGCAGCAGGAGTAAACTCCATGGACTGGTATGCCTAGCATGGCTCAGTAGACTGTTGAAATATCTTTAATATCTATATTTTTTATGCTCTCCATGACTTTTAAATAAACCTTCCATGATGCTGAGCTCTAAAGCTGTGGGTCTGGCTTGTGTGGAGGGTTCAGCCTAGAGCACAGAGCTTCAGGAGGTTACATACCCTGCAGGCTCTGGGAGATGCCCACTCTCCTCTCTGGCAGTGCCAGAGAATCCTGTCTCCATCATTTCCCCAGGCAGAATGAGAGTCTGGTTTGGATTCCTTGGGGAGTTGGGGTGGGCGTGCTGGCACTGCTGAGTTATTGGTCAAGCCCATGTGGGAGATGCAGAAGTTACTCCTGAAGGCTCATCCCTGTCCTGCCCAGGCCCAGCAGTGCTCACAGCTTTTCCAGTGTGGGAGATGCAGCCTCTAAAATGCCTGGGGTTAGATGGGTTTGCAAGGCAAACTCTGGGGTCAGTTTTTTCCAGTCTGACCACTCTGGTATTGTCTATAACTACCGTGATCTGGTTTTTCTTGCCTTTTTGCTGCTGGGTGCAGGAGGGGTCATGGCCCCTGTGGTGTGCAGGGACATCAATAAATCAGTGAAACAATTTAAATGCTTGATGGATTGGCCACTGTGCCAGGCTGGCAGGCTGTGTGCAGCCATGCAGGGCACCTGGAACAGCAAGCCTGCAGCAGTCTGGGAAGGTGACTGCCTGGAATTGCATCTGCTCTTTTATCCCCAGGCTGCTGAATGCTGGAATGCCATCATCCCTTTGGAGAGTGCCAGGACCAAGTTGTCCCCTGTGTTGGGTACCCGGTTCTTGTTGAGAGCTGAGGCTGAAGCGTCTGAGATGCTACTCATGCTGTAGTTGCCATTAAAGCCTCCCCTGCTCCTGGATGCCAGAACATGGCTGTTGGTGCCTGGCCCTGACTCCTCTCCAGCATCTGAGGGAGCAGTGCTGGGTTAATGCTTGGACCTGGTGATCTTGAAGGTCTTGAAGATCTTTTCCAACCTTAGTGATTCTCTGAAGGCCTCACTGCTCTCCTCCCTTCTGCAGAGGAGTTTGGTGCTGGCTCCTGGCAGAAGCTGTTGCTGGCAGAGGGGAGGGCTGGGAGCAGGGCTGTGCCTGTTGTGCCTCCAGCTGTCATCCTGCAGGTGGGTCTGTGCCACCAGGCAGAGAGATCAGGGCACTGGAAATGTCATACTGCTGTTGGAGGGGTGAGAGAAGAGCTGCAAAGGGCTGTGCTTGCCCGTGGCCATTTATCTGCCTTTGCAACGATTCTCTGCTCAAATGGCACAGAACTCCTGGGAGACAGTGGTGGCAGCAGCACAGACACAGACACATCCCACTGCAGGCCCTGGTCAGTCCCACTGCAGGGCCCTGGTCAGTCCCACTGCAGGCCTGCAGCTCCCAGTTTCCCTGTCCCAGCAGTGATCCCACAGGCTGAGCTGCACATCCAAGGTGTGCACTGGCTCCTGTGAGCAGCAGGTGACAGCTGCAGTTTCTGTGTCCACAGTTCAGCAGGGAATCCCCCCTGTGCCTGTCTCTCACACCTGCCTCCACAGTGGCTCCTCAGGCACTCAGGGCAGTCAGGGCTGAGGGCACTGTGGTATTGCCTTGGAGGACACAGCCCTTGTGCAGCTGGATGAGGAGGAGTTGGCAGGCTCTGGACTCTCCAAGAGTCTTTAAAGCACAGATTGGGCAGGAGGTGAAGGGCAGTTCTCCTTGTGCCCATCCTTGATGACTGTTGGCTTCCAGCCTCTGAAGGGTCTGCAGAGGTACCCAGCCAGGGTGGAGATTTGGGCTGCAGGTGTCACCAGGACATTGCAGGTCAGACCTTCAGGAGGTGGCTGGTTCCTGCTCTCTGTGGTGCTCCCACGCTTGTCTGAGCAGTTCAGGGCTGGACTCAACCTGCCGGACCTTTTCTCCCAAAGCACTTGGTGGCTGTAGGCTGCTGACTGCAATAGCTGCAGCCTGAAGAAGAGCTGCAAATCTCTATTCCCAGGCAGGAGGTGTTGGCAATTACTGCCAATCCTGTCTACTGGAAAAAAGGCTCCTCTACTCCAAACGAGCCCGTTGACACTGGGGATGCTGCCCTGCCTCTCCCATTTATTGCTCAGAGCTGGTTCGTTGCCTCGTTAAAGCCTCAATCCCAGCTAAGCCCCTCCAGCTGTCCCCAGTGAAGATTTTTCATGTATTATGCAAATGCAGCACACAGAAGGCCAGAAGGTCACGGTTTAATGATCCTGAGGGGCTCCAGAGGGGACAAGGGGCTTCAGATCTGAAGTGTGTCCCTAATGATTTCCTTCTTTCTGTGTCTCTAAGTAGGACACAGATTTTGGGATTTTGTGCCTCTGCTGTGTGGAACCAGAGGAGGAAGAGCAGTCAGGTATGGTGGGTGGGAAGCAAGAGTGGGCTGGATGAGGGGGTTCTCTCCAGGCAGTTCAGGGAGGGAATCTTCACCTGCCTGCAGACAGCACAGCTCTGGCACCCAGAGCCACCACACTGGGCAAGTCCTTGCCCACGTGAGGCCACAGAGCCACTCTGGGATTCCTGCCAGGGTCACTGCAGTGAGGAGTTCATGTGGATCAGCTTGTCACTGTCATTTTGGGAAGGACAAAGCACGAGGGCAAAGCTGTGCCAGCTGTTGTTTCTGACAGAAGGATGGCAGTGCCAGCTGTCAGGCTGGAGAGGTTGGCTGACCTCTGCTTCCTGTGTTCATCGGTGTGTTCAGCCTCCAGGAGCTGCAGAGTGGTCAAGGGGAAAAGGGACAGGAGATTTGCAGGGCACAGTGCAAGTCACACTGTCCTAACAACTCTTTTGCCAATTAAATTACCTGCTGTAGGCTGGCTTTGCTGCACTGTTTGTAGAATGCAGTCAGTAATCCAACAAGTCAAATTGTGTTTCACCAGCACTTATTTGGGCCTTTAAATAATCACAGACGTTTCATTTTGCTTGATTTCAGGTCCTGTCTGTTGCTCGACCGTTAGGGCTTTAGACAACTGAGCTTGCTGTGATTTAAATGAAGCCTTTTCTTCTCAGCTGTCCTGGGCTCTTTGGCACAGAGCTCAAGGGTTCCTCTGGATGCAGGAAAACAGCCACAGCCCCTGGGCACTGAGCTCAGGGGAGGGATGCAATGCTGGAGACTGGCCAAGGCCATGGGACAAATCCAGGCACGTGGAGTCCTGTGAGGGTGGGCAGGCCCTTGCACAGGGTGCCCAGAGCAGCTGTGGCTGCCCCTGGATCCCTGGAAGTGTCCAAGGCCAGGCTGGACAAGTCTTGGAGCACCCTGGGACAGTGGAAGGTGTCCCTGCCATGGCAGGGGGGTGGAATGAATTGGTCTTTATGGTCCTTCCAGCCCAAACCATTCCATGATTCTGTGATTTCTGACGTAATACCCTGTATTCATACGGAGATTTTGCCAGGGGCTCTGGGCAATGGGTGCAGTGCTGGAGTTGCTCAGGAGAGGTTTCCATTCAATCAGCACCTCTGTGTACAATGTGATAAATGTAAATGCACCAGTGAGACCAGCACAAAGAACATCAGCTTGTACAGACCGGCTCAGGAGAGGTCAGGGCAGTCACCCTGTGCCAGCCCATGGGGCTTTGTCAGAGCTTGGGTGGCCCTGAGAGCTCTACAGGCAGCGAGGGGAGGGTTTGTGAAGCAGGGCTGGGGAGTGTGGGGACACACACACACACACACAGGTACGGCTGTGATCCACACCCAGTGTGGACAGCACACTGGTTAACAGTTGGTGGATGGAAGCTAAAGCTGCTGAGCTTCAAAGCTTCTCCATCTGCTGGAACATCAGAATTTGGAAAATTATTCTTAATCACATAATTTACAAGAATGATTAAGCTGAAAGCCCCGAGAAGCACAGACAAAAGGCCATCAGGGATGATTGTTTTAAGTGACAGAGGCTTTGCTTTTGCAGTTTCCTGGCTTGGACGCTTGCCCTGTGCTGAAGGAGAAGGACTCTGAAGGGAGGCACTGCAGGGAGCTGTGGGAGGGTCTCTCCCAGCTGCTCAGGGGAGCCTCAGACATCCCTGTCCGTGTGTCACAGCAGCCCAAGGCTGAGCTGCAGGACTCCTCGTGCAGCAGGATCAGCCCCTGCATTCCTTTTTTCCACAGGTCACCATCCTGTGGGGCTGCTGCAGGATCACTGGGGAAGGGCAGCCTTGATGGCCACTGTGGGACCACCTGGGAATTACAATCCTGGCTTCCTGTCCATCTCCCTGAGCACCTGACCCACGGCTCCCAGGCCACCCATTTCCATCCCTCAGCCAGGTCCTTTGCTTGTGCTGTGAGGGGCCTCAATGGGGCTGGAGCAGGATCCCCCTCTGTGCCCACACTGAGTCCTTTCCCCCAGCTCTGATCCTGGCTGGATCCAGCTCAGAGGGGAAAGGAGGCTGCAATCCACCACCTTCCCTGCTTCTGCTGTTATTTCTCATCAAACTCCAGGCAGGCTGGTGGTGTCCAGGTAAGTTCTTGGCAGCTCTGAGGCTGCTGGAGCTCGGAGCATCCTTATCCCAGGGACCAGCCCTGCAGGCAGCAACCACAGGAGGTGACACAAGAAAAGGAGCCAGGAGGTACATTTTAAATACTTCTATTTCTTAATTTACATAAAGGTATATATTTTGCTTATCTTTTTTTTATACTCTGAGATTCACAATCAATTGCTCTTAAAAAATAAAATAGTCATTTGCTTCTGAAAAAAAATCAGAAAACTATTTTATACTCCTCCCTTGTATAACAAGAAAATGTACTAATACTCCCGTACATCACGTAGTAAAAGTGATTGTAAGTGCTGGTTTACCAGACAATAAAGCAAATGGAGAAGAGAACAAGCATTTGGGGTGGAGCTTGGAAGAACTCTGCTTCCCAGAGCACAGCCACACACTGCTGGGGTTCAGTCACCCTGACTGCAGGGGGAGAGGCTCCTGGGGCCACCCAGGGCTGCTCTGGCAGTGGTGGCAGCAGGAGCCCCCTGGGCTGGCAGGAGTCTTCTGGGTCACTCTCCTGCCTCTCTGGGCACCTCCCAGTGCCTCAGTTTCCCACAGTGTCCCACCCACCCCACTGCCAGTGCAGCATCAGCTGGGGGGAGTTAGTGTTTTAAAAAATCCCCTTTATGGAGTGGAGTAGAGGAAAAACCCTCGTGATTAACTGAGGGGCAGCTGGAGCCTCCCTGGTGCCTCTGGACACTTGCACAGACCCTGGTGAATGCAGCAAGGATCTGGAAGAAGCCTGAGCCTCCCTGTCTCAGCCTGGAACATGGAGCAGGGATTTAGGGATCCCTTGGTGAAGGTAGGACTCACTTCTCACTCCCTTGTTTGTTCCCTTCCCTCTGTCCTTGTTTAAACAGAATCCACAGCATTTCCTTCATGTGCACAAAGGGTAAAACCAGCACCCAGCTCTGACAGGGACTGCCAGTGACATTTCAGAACACTTCAGTTCCCTTTTCATTGCTGACTCCTGAGAATTAAGTTTAAGGAAAATTCCTAATCTCTGAACCCTAGCAGAAATGTTCCATTTTGTTGACAGTAAATGCTACAACAGAGAGCCTATCAGAAAAGCAATTTAGGAAATGTGGTTAATCTTCTTTGGTCTCTGAGATGAAATGACTGATTGTTGGGTTGCTTTTTGTTTCTTTTTAAACAGCTTAAAAAGGAATTTCTTAATGGGAATCAGAGATTCATGTGCCTTTAAAGCCAAGTGTTTGGCTGTGTTCCCCCTCCGAGTGTAAATAGTGGCACGAGGTAGGAAGTGAAGCATTGTTGGGATTTGCTTTGCTTTGTTATTTCCAGCACCTGCTGCTCAGGCACTAGAGGAACGATTCTGGCTCTGCTACTTTAGCCAAGTCTTTAGAGCTGTTGTTGAGGAATTTCAGGTGACAGAACCCTTGCAGAGGAGTCCTGTGGGGTCTGGGGAGGAGGAAAGGCTCACAGGATTACAGGAATCCCCAGCCTGGGCAGGGACTTGTTATGGGGGGAGCACCTGGAATTAGAAACATCTCTGCTGTAGGTCCCAGCACATCCTGGCAGGGAATGGGAGACAAACCCAGATTTGCTAACAGTGCCTTCCTGTGCCTGAGTCACCTTCTGGCACAACCAGGACAGCAGCTCCCAGCCCTAACTCACATCCAGCCCTGGTCTGACATTTCCCGAGCTGATTTAGTCCTCCCTGGACCCCAAGTGCAGACACTGGTGAGCCACGGGCACAAGAATGAGGCAATTTCACCTGCTTGAATTGTGCTGAACTGGAGAGGGAATCTGAACTGGGAGAGAGGGCTCAGAACAGAGGGAATGGGGGCTGCTGAGCCACTGCCCGCCCTGTGACAGTGCCCTGTGACAGTGCCCTTGGCATGACAGTGCCCTCCGTGTGACAGTGCCCTGTGACAGTGCCCTGCCTGTGACAGTGCCCTCCCTGTGCCAGCCTGGCTCTCTGCAGCACCTGTGCTCCCCCTCCTCCCCATCCAGCTGACACAGCACAAATTTGGCTTGTGGAGGCCAAGTGCAGCAATGCAGACTCCAGTGGGATGGCACCAGGACATGCTCCTGCATTTGTGTCTAACCCAGTCCAGGCACTGGCCCTCTGTGAAAGCTTCAACTGCCCCTTGGTAAAGGCCCCGGTGACAGCCCAGGGACAGTGCTCTGGGACAGGGCAGGGTTGGGTGTGCAGGAGGCCGAGCACTGCTCAGTGGCAGCCACCTGCTCTGGAATACTGACAGGGAGAATTAGCATTGACAGTCTGATATGGCATCATGTAAACAAAGCACGAGGTCACTGGCACAGCAGTATTGCACTCCCAGGCCCAAGGTACAGCCATTCAGCCAGGTGGATTTTGGTACTTTAAAAGCCTGTGAACCTCCTAGGAAGGCTGAATTTAGCATATGGAAAACTCCAGAGCCCATAGGGATTTCTGTCCAACGTTCTTCTGGGCCTTTCTGTGACAACCACCAGCATACCCAGTGCAGTGAAACTCTCTCCTCTGTCCCACTGCTCAGGCAGTGACAGGTAGGTCACCCACTGGAAGTTTTCCTGTGGTGCCCTTGCAGGCACTGAGAGGAGGAGAGCCGTGGACGTTATTCATGTCTGCTATGGTTGCACAGGCAGCTCCAGATTTCAAATGTTTAAATAAAAACTGTTCGTCTAAGTATATATATATATATATCTCATCTAATGTCTTCAGCAGAGATAAAGCATCTTATAACATATTTAAATAAAAAATAATAATCTGAATCAAGCCTTCAGTGTCAAAGAAAAGGTGATGTACAGAACAGGTCCTCAACTAGTGCAGTCTGTGGGAGTGGGAGTGCTGACAGAGCAGCAGCATTCACAGGACACCAGCTGCCCTACAAACAGTGTGGACTTCATTGGCTACAACTAAAACCATTTACACAATCTACAGTTGCTCACTTGGGCAGCACTTTCTGGGTCCAGTGGAGAGCTGCTTTCCATGCCCAGGGGATCCTGTGCATGTCCTTGTGTTCCAGAAGTTGTCACGTTCCCAGCTGCCCTGCTCATCTCCTGGTGCCTGACCCTGCAGGCTGGAGGGATGGATGTGGTGCTGGAGAGCCCCTGTGTGATGTGGAGCTGCAGGATGCACTGATATCCAGTACAGAAGGGAATCTCCAGACTGAGATTGGTGTGGTGGGAGCAGGAGTCCACGTGTCATTGCCTCCACTGGCAGCTGCAAACATGGAACACGAGGTGGTTACTGGAAGTTCCAGGTTGGTGATGGTGCACCCATCTCCTGTGGTGGTGGGGCCAGCTGAGAGAGCCCTGGTCTCTGGGCAAGCAGGGGCTTGGCAGAGCCTGCCCGTGCTGGAGGCAGCACTTTGGGATGGGCTGAAGCCATCTGGAATGGGAACAACTGCACTGTGATCCTGGCCCAGCCTGCTCCAGGAGGTGAGCAGCAGGTGCAGCCCCCAGGCAGGATTTCAGGGCCGGAGTGCAGCACAGCTGCTCCTGCTGTGGGCTGAGGCAGCTCAGCACATCACAGGCTCCATTTCTGGAGACTCTATTTGACCCCCTCAGTTCACTAAAGAGGGGCTGCCCTGTGCTTTAAATTGTCCTTTTGGAATGGCGGCCTGTCTGGCAGCCAACTGCTTTCCGAGATAATGGGGCAAGGATAACCAGTTCTCTCACTGCAGGATTTCCTGTCAGAGGGTCCGTGCTCCATGTCATGCAGGAAATTGCCCCTGACCTTAAAAATTAGTGGGTGCTGCATTACAGAAAAATTCCCCTGGGATGGTGCCCTGGTTTCTTTCAACCTGTATAAAACTGGACCAAAAAAGAGGAAAGTGCAATGAAAAGCCCTGGTGTGCCCAGGACACAGGCAGTCACTGGTTTATAAGGCAAGTTTCAGCAACAGCACCCAGTATTTCCCCTCAGATTTGCTGATGGCTTTAAAAAAAAAAAACAAACCTCCAACTTTATCTAAAAGCTACTGCTAAATAATACTGTGAATACACATCCAGCTCAGAGCCTGCAAACTCCAGGCAGCCCTATGCCTGCATCCACTTCCCTCTCTGGAAATAACACATCTGCTGTGCTAGAGATTGCATTAAATCTTTCCCCTCAAAAGGCCATTCTGAAGTGTCTTATTGAGTTCTGATTTTCTGATTAGGCTTTCAATGCATTTAATTTATGGGACAGAAATCTCCTCTTCAAAAAAACTTGCTTCAATTAATTCTGGGTGCAGTGAAATGCTGGGAAGTGCTGATCACTCCCAGCTCCAAGCAGCAGCACTGTGGGGCAGTGATAAGGACGGTGATAAGGACAGCAGGAACACCAGGGACAGGGTGGGCAGCAGGAAGGGGACAGTCCCTCCCGCTCAGAGGTGTGGCCCTGGATCAAGGGGGGCAGAGGGGACAGTCCAGCAACAACGTGCAGGGTCAGGTGCTGCCAGGAAACACTTTCTGCAGAGAATCTGGACTGTGCCAGAAATGGTGATTTGGTAGCAGCCCATGTTTGACCCAGAGCAGGGCAGCAGGAGGTTTTGTGAACACTGAAAGGCTTTAAGTTCTGGCCTGGGACAGTCACACTGCTGGTGGTCAAGGGGACATGGGTAACATGGGCTTTTCTGCTCTAAGAAGGGAGCACCACGTTCTGGAAACAACTCCATACCACAAAGGACACTGGAGTTGACCCCTGGTTTCCCTGTTCTTGATTTGCTCTGCTTTGGGCTGAGGGCAGCAAAGGTGAAAACCACAGCTGGCTAAGGAAACTTCTCTGCAATTCCTAAGGAAAGAAATGGGCTGACAGGGGTTTGGAGCAAAGCTGTGGCTTGAAAGCTACTGCTGGTTTGGGTCACTCACCGTCTCAGACTTTCACAGAGGCTGGTGGCATCACAAGCTGATTCACCCTGGTGAAAAGAAAACAAGTGTTGTGTGAGAGCTGCAATTAGCAAAGAAATGGACTCCTAATAACATACCAGCCTGGTAAATCCAGGTCTTGGTTGCTTAACAGTGTCTAAAGAAGTGGGACATTAATAACTGTGCTGCACAATGGTATAAAGCTGAAACCTTGTCACACAAGGGTGCCTGACAGCAATGCTGACAATGGCTGGAACATGCCAAGTAACATTGCTGGCACCAACTGACAAGGATTTGGGAAGGTCCCAAAGGCATCCAGACAGCCATGTCCCTAAGCCAGTACATGATTGTACAGTGGCTGTTGGTGTCCTTCAGCCTGACAGCACAAATGTAAACAGTCACCACTGATGAAAATTAAATGAAGAAAAAGTGAGTTGTCTTTCAGTTTGCAGCTCCCGAAGACCTGCTGCTGTTGCAGGCACCTGCTCCCGGGAATGGACAGTGTCTGGCAGGGACTGCTGTGTCACCAGGCAGGAGCTGTCCCACAGCTCCCGGGATGAGGGCAGTGAGGGGACAGCTCCTGTCTCTCTCTGTGAGACCCGGGGACAGCAGCAATGGTCCTGCCAAGTCCGTCCCTTGCACCTGCTGCTTGTCCTTGCAGTACATGCCCTGGAAAATGCAACTGGAACATGCCCTGGAAAATGCAACCTTCCCCAGCAGCAGCTCCTCTCCCGTCCCCTCCCACGGTGCTGTTGTTCCTCAGGGGACAGGAGCGACTGCCTTCGATAGTG
Source organism: Cyanoderma ruficeps (assembly GCA_008694505.1). Lineage (NCBI taxonomy): Eukaryota > Metazoa > Chordata > Aves > Passeriformes > Timaliidae > Cyanoderma > Cyanoderma ruficeps. The sequence goes on along the minus strand of VZDJ01000529.1, from coordinate 544,608 downwards.
ACCTGTCAGAGGCATCATCCTCGGACTCCGAGACCTCTGGAACTTGCTTATTAGCCCAGGTGCTCACTGAGCTCAGTGGGAACACCTGGATTTTACAGCACCGGGAATCCTCCCCACACCTACAGACCTGCCCTGACCAGGCTGTGAGTGCTCTACCCAAGGGCCCTCTGGCTGTATTTGGGCAGTAGCAGCATAAATAAATGAGTCACTAAAGGAGAACAGCCCGTGTTGGGGTTTAGGACTTTTCTTTTTGTTTCTTTCTGTAAAAGAATTTTCTCCTTCATGTGTTGCTACGAGACAATAATGACCCGGTACTTAAGGGAGACAAAAGAAGTGGCCGCATGTCAGAGGAGGGCTCCAGTTGGCTGCTCTCTCATTACCTGGGGGTTTCAGACACCTTAGGAACGGGGCTGGGGCAGCTGTTGGCTCTCCTGCTTTGGGCTTAGGAGCAGGATGGTCAGAGCTGCTGCCTGAGGGAGGGAATTCGCTGCCACGGCCGGAGCGCAGCCCGCTCCTGCTTCTTCTGCCGTGGATGACCCTTTGTGAGAACAGCCACTGAACTGGGACCTTATTAACACCCCACCTCACCAAACAAAGGATTTTCACCATCTGCTCCAGTGCCTCAGGGGAAACCCCGGGATCCCTGAGTCGCTTCTCCCTCCAAGGAGCCTCTCCCGGCCCTGTTTGGGAGCCGGGCTGCTGCTGCCCACTCCCCACCATGGGTTTTCGCTGCTCTGTAGCCCGCACCCCTGCCTGCCGAGGCAGCACACAGTTACAGCTACAGCTGCCGAGTTCCTGCTCCCTCTCGCTCTCTCCCCTGGGCCAGGCCGCCCTGCCGTTCCAGCCGCCGCTCCGAGGTTCTGCTGCCGCCCATCCCGGCCCTTCAGCCCGGCCGCCATTACTGCGTGCTGCCCGAGCCCGCGCCACAGCGCCCCCTGCAGCCGCGGGGGAATCATTGCACCCGCCCTGCCCGCCGGGAGCCGCCAGCGCCCCTGCCGGCCGTGCCCGGAACTGCACCCAAGGGGACAGTGCCCCTCTCTCTGCAGCCCAGAGAAGTTGCACTGGGGTTCTGCTGCTGGTGCTGTTTGTTTGCCTTGTTATACACACTGGTAAGGAACTGTTATTCCTTTTCCATTGCCTGAAAGCCCCTTCATTTCAAAGTTATAACAATTTGGAGGGAAGGGGGTTACATATAGCAGACACCTGTCTCTCAAAGCACGACAGCTGGCTTCAACTAAGAACCAAAGAACCAAACTGCCCCAGCCTGGTTTGCACCTCTGCTGTCAAAGGCAGCTTCTCTCTGCATCAGTGTAACCCTCGGCCAGGTGCACAGGGAACGTCACAGAACTGCCACTGCCTGAGGCCCTGCCAGGTGACAAAAACATCACTCTCCTTTGGACATTTTAAAACTTAGTTGTGGCTCTTCACCACACTTTGTACCTGACCCAGAACACTTTTTTTCCACTGAAATGGATTCAAACATGTTCCAGGATAAAAATGATGCAGTACTCAGGGGACACCTTCCAAGAAATCTCTGCATCAGGAATTGGTCCAGTTCAGCCCACAGCTCTTAACTTCACACCAACCTCACAGGTCCCCAAGGTTCATAGAAGCCTCTGTCCTTTTTCTGCCTTTCCAGGCTATAAATGGAAATATTTCTGATGGAAGAGCTGACCCAAGTTTCTTTGTACAAGTCCCATTCTTGGTAACCCCACTGCACTGGAAATCACATTGTATTGAACATTGGAATTGTGCAGAATACATCAGAGAAAACTACCTGGGGATGCTACAGCCAACTTCAAAAGTAGGAAGCAAGCTATGGAATGTCAAAAAACTATCACAGAACCCTAAAACTCCAAAGATTTGCGTGAGCCATGATGTTTGAAAGTCCTATCCCTTGCCACATCATTCCGTGTTCTTAGAGGATACAGAATCTACACAGAAAAAGTTAGTTTTGCCATGACTTTGGCATAGAGAACCCACCTGCATTGCTGACACAACTGGAAACAGACACAACTTCCTTGCTTGTAGAACACTTCAGCCTCCAATGGGATAAAATGTACTGCCCTTTTATTTTAACACATTTCTCTCAAGTTGTGCTTTATCTCTGTTTCACAGATGGGAACAGAGGCCTGGAGGGGCTAATCCTGAAATGCTTTTCAAAGATTTGATGGGAAATTAGACTGCACATGACTTGTGAACCTGCTGGGGGGAGAAATGACTTCCAGGGATCACACAGGAAGCTGGTGGGCAGGAGAGAGAACTGAAATAGTCCCCAAATTTGGGACAGTGCCTCCTCATTCTCTCTGAAGCCCCGTGCTGCAGACAGTGGTCACTGCCACAACCAATGGCAGTGGGGCTCAGCTTATGGGTCAGCTGGGATTTTGTTTATTTTTTTAAAGCAAACCTACAAATAATAAATTTTAAACTCTCTTAGGTGGCAAAATGTAGTACATGGGCTTAAAATAACAAGGCTCAAGAACATCTAAATCCCTCATTAAGTACCACTTGCCTTTCTAATAATGATAATCCCACACTGAATGGATTCACTGAACATTGGCTCCTAAATTGTTCTGTTTTTTCTGCAGTGTTTTTTTAAGATTGTGAAAACATTCCATGAAGAGAGCAGGGTGGGAACCAGTCTGTTATTTCTAGAGGAGGAGGAAACTCACCTAAATTGCCTTTTAAGAACAGAAGCTGTATAACTTTTTTGGGTTTTTTACGGACTCCTCTGGCAGTTAAAAATGTGGCTGATTCTCTCTAACTCCATCACTTCCTCTCCTGTCAAACCTAAATATTTCTCCTAGATCCTATCAAGTCATTTCCATGTACTGTGACAGCATCTATAATTCTGAAGTATTTATAAGACTGTCTGTTTAATATTAAACTACATGCTCTAGAGCTGTTAAATATTTATGCAATGTAAAATGGATCTAATTTCACTGCACCTCGGCCAGTTAGAGACCTGCAAGAGGACAAGACAGCCAATTTAAGATAACAGACGACTGGCCAGGATCTTTTGCAGGTCAGCTATGCTCTATTTCAGGAACTGGGCAGGATTATTCTCCAAATGCTCTGTCCCTCCCAGCCTTGCTAATGGAGATTACAGGTTGTAGTGCAGCCAGCACTGCTGGGCAGACCCAGGGATTGGAAACAATTCCTGCTGCCTGTATCCAGTGCAAGAATCTGCTCCACTCTGGGCCAGCAAGGGGAGAACCCAGATCCCCCTTCTCACCTGCAGCTCCCTCTGCTCCAGCTGTGAGGAGCACTGGTGGGATGTGTGTCCCACTGACTGTCCTGCTGAGCTCCAGGGCTGTGTCACCCCTGGGATGTGATCCCACATCCAGGGCAGTGTCACCTCTGTTTCTGAGCTCCAGCCAGGAGCAGGATGCCAGGAAGGAGGACATACCTCAGTGTGTGGAGCACTGCTGTGCCCAAGGCTCCAAGAGAGGCTGTGCTTACAGAAAGCTTTTGGGAGTGCTGCCAGCTCAGTTAATGTCAAGTTTCATGCCTAAGTTAAACACCACCTGTATTTCAGTGTCCTGCAGCTTTCCCAAAGCCCAGTTTTCTTGCTATCTAAACAAGCCAGACTCTGGCTTTTGTAACCGAGAAGCACATTAGGAAATGATGTTCTGGTTTTTACAGCCTGCTGGATTTAACATCACTTAATTTTTACAACCAACAATAAAATGCCTCAGTAGGGTCCTTCTAGCCTGAAAATAACTCAGTTTTTGAGTTATTGAGCAGGAGTTTTTTAGCATTGAGTTTTTGAGCTGGACCTCATTCAGCAGACAGAAGTACTGGGGCTACAGAGGCAGCTGGACCACTGGGCTTAGCAGCAATTCCTGCCAGTGATTAAGGACCTTCTCCTTCATTTCAGTGGAGAGAATTCTGTGTTTCTACTGCAATGTGCCATCAAGTGCCTGTTTGAAGCAGTGCTTTAGCAAGGGACACAGGGGCACCAGTCACTAATGGCAGCCCCAGGAGATTCCTCCTGTCTGAACTTCCTCAGACATTGGGAGGTTAAAAACATCTCCAAATTTTAGATGATGAAAAGTTCATGGCCAGACATCCTTGAAAGGTAATGAGCCTTCACGGCCTTAATCTATGAAAAACAAATCTCTTTTCAAATACAGCCAGTTAAAGGGTGTTTTTAGGCATCAGAGCAACATCACCCTCCACCTGTGTCTCAGAGATGATGAGCACCCCAGCCAGATGCAGCAGTCTGAAATTCCAGCCACTGAAACAGCAACATTCAAAGCTGATGTTGCTGCCTGAGATTGGGCAAGGAAAACAGAGGCTAAGGATGGTCATTTGTAGCTCCACACCTGTATGACTTCAGCTGTAAGAGTGAATTTTATCAACTGATCCATGAACACAGGAAGGGCCTAGCATTGATGCTGCTGTTATCACTAATTCCTGCAGATAACTGATAGAAGAGTTATGGAGTAGGAGAGCTGGAGCAGCCCCGGTAACAATTCAAAGCCATGGCTGTTCTTTCATTATTTTGCTCACTGCAGAAGCCAAACCAAACCAGAGATCTCTTAGGTGGACTCTGCCACACCCTGAGTGCAAACACTGGTCCCAGTCCTGCACTACCTTTTTAGCAGATACTTTAGGAGGAGCAGGCTGGACACTCCAGTTCAGGTGTGTACCTTTTATGCCCTTCATGATAGAGTTTTTGATCAACAGTGCAGCAGATAACTGGGTTAGCCATTGCTGCCCTGCAGGAGCTAAGCATAGTTCCCATTTTCACCTGCAGCTGGAAGGAGACGGCTTTGGTTCCCTGCTCCACAGCAGTTCTCCCGGGATGCTGAACAAGCTGCCAAAGCCTCCAACTCCTCTCCAAAAAAAGGCTGCAAAACATTATACTCAACTCACTACAGCCTGTTACCTTCAGCAAGAACAGTGGAATCAAGGATTGCTCCCAGAGAGCAGCTCCTGCTCTGGCTGACCTCAAGCTGTTTGGATGGTCAATCAGTAATTCTGGGACAAGATGTGATTGACAACATGAATTCCTGCAGAACTTCAGACTCCAAGCAGGCTGCAGCTGGAAACAGTGACTGAAAGGGAAGGAGAGCAACAGTGATAGATCAGCCTAGAGAGCTCCCAGTGAGTGGCACAAAGCTGGCACAGTTAAAAATAGTCCAAGCACTGAGCGTCCTGATGCATCTGACAGGTTATCCAGCCTGCAGGAATGGGCTGTTGATGGAGCTGAGGTCAGTTTGCTCAAGGAAAAGGACGGTAAGAGAACTCTTAACAAAATTCAACCAATAATCTGGCACGGGAGGAGTTTGCTTTGGAGCAGGAATAGTGCTCACTGTGGCTGCTGCCTGCCTGTGCTCTCATTCCCAGCCTGGGAGGGGGCCTGGGGCTTTGTGCACCTGCAGCTCCCCATCCCAAGCCTCCCACAGGAGCTGGTTGTGCACAGCACCACGGGCACAGCTGCCCTTCCCTCTGGATTGCTCAGTCAGTGCAGAGCAGTGCGACAAGGGGTTCCTCCAGCTGCACTGAAGAAATTAATTGGCCCAAATCCCCTTTTCTTCCTGCATGTCAGTGGCTTTAGCAAACAAAATATGATAATCATGTACAGCAAATGTATTTTCCCCTCTATTTGGTTCAGCCCCTTAAAGCTGCACAGACTGTATTTTCCATCTGTTCATTTAATCCAGGTGCTGATTCGTCTCCAGAGGCAGAAACATGGGCCAGCTTCACTTTTTCCTCTTTCATACATCTTTACTGAGGAGAAAACTGGCATAAAGGAAAAATCAATAACCCTTCCTGCTACGTTCCCAGGCAGCTGCAGCAGAACAGATGTGAAGATGAGCAGTTAACAGCATCAATCAGAGTCCCAAGGACCTGGATGGAAACGAGCTCCAGACCTCACCAGTCTTTTGGGGTACTCTGACATGGACCCCTGAAGTCTGTGAAGATGCAGGTCTTGAAACTTTGTGCCTGAGTATGTCTCATTATTATCTGTAAGTATAATTCTGCCAGATACTGACGGGCTCAGTATTGAGGTGGAGGGATTTTTAGTGCCACGGAAGATGTGTGTAACAACATACACTTATGTCCACTGAAATAATGGAGAAAAGAGGCAGTGGAGTGCCTCACTTTTGGCTGAATGATGGAATGGCAAGGGGGAGAAAACATGGCATAAAAAGCAGATAAGAACAAATTAAATCTTAAAATAGAAAATCCTGTAGAACTTCCTGATGGCACTTGATTAAAAACATACTTCTCATCCTCCAAAATAACTGCCTCATGCTACAGCTCTTTTCACCAACCTCTGAGCTACCAAGTGCGGGAAATAATAGAACCATGGAAGGGGTTGGGTTGGAAGGGACCTTGAAAACCATCTCTTTCCAAGCCCTTGCCATGGGTAGGGACACATTCCAGTAGACTAGGTTGCTCCAAGCCCTGTCCAACGTGGCCTGGAGGCCTCAAGGACACATCCATCCATTTCACTCCACTGTACACTAACAGTCCTGACAATCCCCATGTGGCTCGTAGTGGTGTGGCTGAAACTTTGGGAATGACCAAGCCAGAGCACTTAAAACACTCCTTGCTGGAGCACTGGAGATTATAATAATTTGTCCCTGTTTCTCTAAATACTCCAATAATTTGTCCCTGTTTCTCTAAAAGATGTCATTCAGGCTTGTGCTGGGTTTGGCTAGAGTAGATTAATTGGATTTTCCTCCCAGTGTCTGGAGTGGGGTTGTGTTTTGGATTTGTGCTGAACATGGGTGATAATATAGAGATGGTTTTGTTTTTCCTGAACAGGGCTTGCACAGATCCAAAGCCTTTTCTGCTCCCTGTCCTGCCACGCTGGTAAAGGAATTGGGTGGCCATGGGAAGCTGTGAGGAGGTACAGCCAGGACAGGAGACCCAGACTGATATTCCACACCTTGTGACACTGTGCTCAGTATGTAAAGTGGGGGGAAGAATGAGGAAGGGAGCATGTTTGGAGTGAAAGTGTTTGTCCTTGCATGTAACTTGTGTGTAAAGGGGCTCCACTCTCCTGGGGGATGGCTGAACGCCCACGTGTCATGGGAAATAGGGAATGAATTCCTTGGTTTGGTTTGCTTTGTTTGTGGTGCAGCTTTTTCTTTGCCTATTAAACTGTCTGTACTCAACCCACAAGTTTTTCTGCTCTTACCCCTCCAATTCTCCCCAGTGTGCTGGTGGGGCAGGGAGAGAGTGGCTGTGAGGGATTGCTGGGGTTAAAGCCTGGCCCAGGCCAAGGACCCAACCACAAGTAAACTGCTCTAACACACCCTCAGTCACAGTATCTGCCTTGCAGATTGCTGCACAAGGAGAGGTCACTGCTGTTCATAAAAGCCTTTGCAAAATGCACTGACATCAGAAAACAGCAGGGCTGAATTTTTTATGATTTCTTCCATTTCCTTGTGTCAGAGATTGTTTCTTGCTTGGAAGGCTGCTGCCTTCTGCTCAGTGCTCCAGTCACCTGCGTGGGATCTGATCAGATTTTGTCTCTGTGCCAGGGCAGCCTTAGCAGAGAATCTGTCTCAGTGAGAATTTAAAATCTCCTCCTGCATGGCAAAGTCCTTCTACGCCAAGAATTCTCCTTTGCAATGCCAACACCAATTGACATGCTGAGTCCATTGGTAGCAGATGATTTCAGTGCCCCTTGTATGTTGTGGGAATGAGCCTTCAATCCTGTTTTACAGCTGATGAACATTCTAGGGACAACATCTGACTTCTTGGGGCTCACAGCAGAGAGTCAGTAGTCAAGACAGCAGGAGGACTCCTGAGTAGTTCTTGATCTGGAGCTCTTGGAAGAGTGAGCTTTGGCTTTCCTACAGCATAAGGCACATGGAGAAGTTCCATTCTTGCTGTGGAAGAGCACTAAGTAACTAGGAATAGTGTATAACCAGCAGTGTGTATTCTATAACCAGCTGCTAAACCAGGTGGGGCCGTGTTCTTTATCTCTTGACCCATCCTCCCTGCAGGGGATATCTGCTGTTCATGGGCCATTCAGGCTCCCTGCAGGGCTGATACAATTCCATCATCCCATGGGGAGAGGCTCCACCCAGGAGGAGGAACCCAGCACTCCCACCTGGATCAAACCTGGAATTCAGAACACCAGCACAGCCTGTTTGCACTGGATTCCCAGAGGGAGACCAGACCCATCTCAACACCACTGGACCTTCAGAGGAAAACTCCACCCTTCTACAGGATCACCTCTGTTCCAACAGAACCACATCTGTCACTGCAGGAGGACTTGATTGGAATGCTCCCAACACCCTGACCAACAGGGTGTCAGGTGGTGTTCTGACTCTGTCAGGGTTTTCTTTTTGTTTGTTTGTTTTTTCTACTACTACATTTTTATTTTTAATATTCCTAGTAAAAAACTGTTATTCCTATTCCCATATCTTCGCCTGAAAGCCCCTTAATTTCAAAATTACAGTAATTCAGAGGGAGGGGGTTTACATTCTCCATTCCAAGGGAAGCTCTGGTTTTCCCTGGCAGACACCTGTCCTTCCAAACCAATACACACAACTTAGGCCTTCCCAGAGCTGTGCCAGCACCAGCTGCTCCCGTCCTGCCTGGGCTAAAGCAAAGCTCCTGCTGCCAGTGCTGAACTCTGACAGTTCAAACACAGTGCAGGGACCACAGCTGAGCTCAAACTGCCTGTGAACAACCACACTGACCTTTGACACCTCCCCACCCGACCTGCAGGAAATCTGCAGGCTGGATAAAGTGGCACAACAAATCAGCATCTGGTCTACAGGAGACTATTTTCCATCTGCATGATACCAGCAGCTCCCAACTGCAGCAGCAAACCAGCACTTAAAATCCAAGTCCCAAGTTGGTACATTCTTGGTTTTGCTAACTCTGTTTATGGAGTTACAAACAGGGCCAGTAAACAGGTGAGAAAAGCAACAGCCCTACGAGGAGCTTTTCCAACCAATAATAGAACTACTTATATTTTCACCACCTCTCCCCTTCATATTCTTCACACGGATTCCATATAAACCATCTAATAGTCTAATCTTGTTCCATCTGCAGTCTGGGAGGTTTTATCATGCCACTCTCAGATACTCAAAACTCACTCCTTGCCTCTCTCCTTCCATCACTGCCGATCCTCTGCATCTTGATCTGGGCTTTTTGCTGTAAATTCACGTGGCTTCAAAGGCCAAGGATATCTTGTCTGGGCTAAAAAAGCATTGTGAGTTTCTATCACTGCAGGAAATGTTTAATTATTGTTCTTTTGTAAAGTCAAAACAAATGAAGCAATGATATTCTACCTCATAAGCAGCTGAGTATCGGCAGTGAGCAAACTGTTCTCAAATATCCCTTTTTGGGAGTTGTTGAAATCCACTTGCAGCTCCTGAAATTCTCAAATCCAAACTCTGCCTCAATGCAGCACTGACACATCCCTCTAAAATAAGTGTCCAGCCTCTTAAAACCCCCTGTGATACAGCTCCAGCTATTTCAGAGAAGGAATGTTCTTTTTGGCAATGCAAACTACCAGAACGGAGCACACTCAGCACCAGTCAACTGCCACTTTAATACCTGGGACATGGTTAATGGAGGGGACTCTGGGCTTTGCTGGCAACAACATCAGGTCACCTGGTGGGTCCTTTCTGTCTCCAACTGCTGCCACAGAAAAATGAGAGGAAGGGAGGGTTGGCAGGTCTGTGAGTCCTTCCCCTGCCCCACATAATAGAATCTGCAAAGCAAAAATAAGGTCAGACACTTTCAAATTGCTGCAATAGGAGAACTGGGAGATAATTTTATATCCAGTTCTGCAAAAGGCTAAAAATAAGCCTGATATGAGGCAGAAGAGCGAGCCTGAAAATGGATTATTCTCATTTTTCCTGTAATGCAATTTGAAGACGTGCCATGTTTAAGACAGCAGAAGTGTCTGGACTAGGGATGGTTCTTTTTTATGGTGGATTTTGCTATCTCCTCTGTAAAGAGTATTTTTTCCCTAGTGTTTGTACACACCACTTTTAAAATGAAATGTCCACCAGCTCTTCTACTCAGCAAGAGGTTCCACATCTGATCAAAGGGGTTAAGAGTAAATTTTTTTTCCTATTAAATGTTTAATTTTCATTTCAGGAGAAAAGAAATACCTGCTTGAGTTGTTTAAATAACCTGATTCTTATTGTGCTAACAAAGGGGCGAAGGATTCAGGCGTGCAGGCTCTCAAGTGCTCAGTGGTCACTGGTTAAAGACAAATTCTTTTGTTGTGAACAGCTGCATTGGTGTAGCTGTTTATTCCTGCTCTGGCTGCACCAGGGATCCTCACTGCAGCTGCATCCCACTGCCTGATCTGCATTGCTGTATCCTTGGTGAAAATATCCAGCCTCTATCATGCACAGAGGGACTGAGCCATTATAAAACTTGGACACTCATCCTAGGCATCTTTTCTTACCTCTGGAAAAAAACAGAAAATCTGATGTTTCCAGGTGTAAAACCAGGGATTAAGTTAAAAAAAACCAAGTTAAAACAACAAAATCCTTTGAGGAGTGGAGTACCCCACACCTGCACAGGGTGATTTTTCAGGAAGAATCCAGGTGAATTTGGTTTTCCCTCAGCAGCAGCTGGGAGTGGCCATGGCTGGGGACAGGGCTGCAGGGTCACTGCACTCACTGCCCAGGAAAGGATCCTGATACACACTAATTATGGAGATTTATATCCCTGGTACCCAAAAGCTGTCACAGCTTGGGAAAAGGACTTTTTTGAACCCCTTTTCATAATAAACCCCCCACATTTTTCCTAATTATTGATGTAGCTTCTAGCAAGTGCCAAATGTAGGCTTTTCCTCTGCAGCCCTCCAGGGTGAAGCTTTGTTTGTCCCAGTTGTCTGCACTGTGAGTGAAGGAGGGGATGAACACAAAGCACAGACACAACTTTCAGCAGTGCTGAGCTTTTACTTCCATTGAGTGAGGAACTTGGACTGCTCCCAGCCTTGGAAACAGCTCTTTGGCAGGGCTGCACAGCTACCTGTGATGGAGCGTGAGGACGAAAGTGCAATTACCAGATTTCTGATCCACTTCAGAGGGCTCTGCCATGGCAAGACTGTATTGTCTTCCAGAGAGTCTAAAATCTAGCTTGGGTCTCACCAATATTCCTCAAGCAGGTAACAGAATTACAGTTCAGAGTGCTGATGTTTGGAAATAAAATACAACTGCTTTAACCCTCCTCCGCAGAGGTGCAGAGCAGAAAAGAAATAACAACACAGTCAAGCTATATCACAGAAGGAATTGTAACAGAGTGGTTTAAAAAACAATTGAAGTATTTATCATTACTAGTGCCTAAGACTTCTTACAGAACCCATTCTTAACTGTTTTCTCTCTCTTATCACTTTGGAACGGTGGGATTAAATTTGTGTTATAGAACTAGTCCCCAAAATGATTGGATTATTCGCACAGACTGATGTACTCTCTCCTGCTCTCTGCTAGTACTACATTTTCTAAAAGCCTCTTTAAGCTGTCAGATTTCTGAAGCAGCATGAAAATGGTAATAAAAGAATTGTGTTTAAAAAAAATTGCTATAGAAAGAATTTTTTTTGTTAGTGTTTTGTGAGTAGCCTTGTTGACTGGAGTTCCTGTGCTAAAAAAGTACAAAATATGCCAGGAATTGTGGCAATGATAAAAGTAGTGTGAAAGCCTGGAAATTCTGTTTTTGAAAGGAAGCATGGTGGAAACTGGAGGAAGCTTTACAGGAAAGAGTTGCTATCCTGGTATCTGCCCTGCCTGGAAGAAGAAATAATTTCTAAGCAAATGCCCAGAGACAGCTACACAAAGAAACAAACAAACACAGAAATCCCAGCAGTAAATCCCTAAACTCCATTTCATAGAAATGTGGGAACTAAAGCAGGGACAGCTCGGTTTCCATAGGCTGAGAGAGCAGTGTTCCACTTCTCTGCTCCTGTATTAGCTCACTGGAGGGGTGGGTGGCAGCTGCCCCGTGCCCTGACCCTGGCAGTGATGGATGGCTTTAATCTCTGGCGTGTGACACCGGCGCTCGTGATTCCCGCAGGTTAATTGATTTCTTTTGGCAAAGCCCCTTTCCAACTCCCGTTGTCTGAGCAGCAGGACTGTTTGCAGAGGGAAAACAAGGCATCCTGAAATAGAAGTTCCTCTGTACCCAGCAAGTAATAGGTATGATGGAGGGGAGGAGTGGCTGGGCAGAAAACAGCCTCTGCCAAAGGTGTGTGATGCCAAGTGCAGATGGCCTGACAGGTGGGAGCTGGACGGTGGAGCTGGGGTCCAGCATGGAGTTTTTATCTGCTAATAGCAAAATGCTCTGTTACCTTTTCTCTCACAGGCAGGCATGGAGATACTAACAAATAAATCCCGCCCCATAAATTCTGAGGAGCCACTGAAGCTGCTGGTGGGGCAGATGGGACCTGGTTGACAGCACAGACCCTGCTGCACATGGGTCCCTCCACAGCCTCCAGCCTTACTCCTCTCTTACTTCACTCACTTCCCAGTAACTGAAGTGAAGCTGCACTCCAGGAATCTCATTGCAGGATGCCAGGGTATTTTTAACACAGGACTGGGCACACCCCAGAAAGAGTACCCTTCCTAGGAGTCACTTGAGAGAAATTATTTTGTTAACTGTTATTTATGACAATTGTTCTCCCCAGTTTACAATAGAACATATCTGTGACTAATACAAAATTCATAAACAAATGTGGGTCAAGAAAGGGAATGATGCTAAAAAAGAAAGAGAAACAAAACCAGGTTTGACACCTGAATGTTTTTCTTCTAAGAATGGAGCAGTGGCTGTTTGGGAGGCTGGGTGCTCTGGATGTGGATGGAGTACAACCGAAGCTGCTAAGGGTAGACAGCAATAGAGGAATAATCCCTTTTGCATAGGAGCAATTAGAGGTGTGGATGTAATTCCCACATTAACGTTGCTGGAAAAGCTGGGGCTTTGGCAGAACAACTGTGTAAGACACACCTGTGCTGGCAGCCAAGCTGAGTCACCCAGCTGGTGACCAGCCTGTGACCTGTGGTGTCTCCTGAGGGAACCAATACCTCCTTCCTTGAGATCTCCACTGGAGCTGAGAACAGCTGGGTACCACAGTGCCCTGCCCAGCATAAAGGTCCAGGTGACAGGCTGAAGAATGGGAGTGACCTGGAACTCATCACTGTGTGAATCCTGAGCCCCTCCTTCACCACCTGAGGTGCTATCATGCCACACTGGCAGCTCATGTGATGCAAAGGGACACAAATCACCACAGTTAGAAGTGGAACAAACACTCTCCTCTCTCAACACAGGAAAGACAAGCCCTGAAGCTTTCCTATAATCAGGTGAGTGCCCTGAGCAAAGGAAAATACTGCAGAGGGGGTTTCATCTGCTGCACTGACACCAAATAGGACTTTGGGCTCCTTGCAGCAAAAAAGCCACCCTGAGCACCCAGAAACTTATGTTCATCTTGCCATGTCTCTAGGTGGTCACTAGCTGGACTGGCATGTACAGCTTATGTGCACAAGCACAGCACAAGCACAAAACAGGGCTGCAGAGCAGATCCATAAGCTGGAGAGAGAACATAAGATGGAGAGCAGATCCCACCTTCCTGCCTAATGCCATGCCAGGGAGGCCATCAGAAACAAGGGACAACTTTCATGTCTTCCCCAAATAATCTGCTGTAGGATTTACCTCTTGTTTCTCTTAGGAAGTCCTTCCCAGCATCTAATCTCCAACTTCCCTTCCTGCCATTTAAGACCCTTCTATGCAGATAATAAACCAGGCACACGTCACATCCCCAAAGCCACAATGAAGTTCAGCTCTGTAGGACTTCCCATCCTTATGACATGAGGTCTTGTTTTTCCACAATGTTTAAACATCTCATTATAGAGGAACTTCTCCTTTCTTTGGTATTTATGTATGCTTGTAAAAGGAAGGTGGAACTGCACTTACAGGGCCACAGCACCATCTGTGGCACTGCTGCCAAATCTCTTTCATCCATCTGATAAGAGTGTGAGCCAGAAAGTATCACCCAAAGTGTTAACACACTTATTTCAACTCCAAACACCTTATTTTCCTCCCACCTCTACTTCACCTAGAGTGATATTCCAGGGCCCTTCTCCTTAAGGTAAATCAAGGCTCCCATTCTCCAGTGGGGTAAAAGCAAAGGCAACTTACAGTCAACACCAGCTTAGTCACCTACCCACATATTCAGCATGACATTACACATAGTAACTCTTTATTTTTCAACAATTATGAGAAAGAGACTAACCCCAGAAGTTTGTATGTCATGTGGAAGCGTCTTCCGAATTACTGTAGTTGCCAACCGTGAGATGATCCGAATCGGTTTCTTTACTGAAAAACAGTAGCTTTTTTTTCCACAAAGCTGCAAGAAGGGACTGGGAAAGACTCTTTATAGCAACCCTTGAGCGCACATGATCCCACACAGAGCTTGCTTCCTCCTTGCCTCATGTCCTCGACTGTCAGAGGTGGCCAGCGGGGCTCTGGGGGTGGAGGTGGGTGGGTGCAGCCTTGACCAGCAAGCTCTGGGAAGCACCTCCTGCTCCTCACCTCACACTCCATTGGCTCCAGCACCCAGCAGCCCCTCACCATGGACAGCCTGGGCTGTGACATGCTCAGGCAAGGGTGTGAGGGGCCTGTGCTCCCCTCCGAGCCATGTGGCCAACAACTGAGATCCACCAGAGCAGAAGCGTGTAAAGGATGCCCAGCCAGCACGACCCAAGCCCCTGTGCTTCGTGCAGCCTCATGCACTCTGCTGAGCCCAGGTTCTTAACACACAACCCAACATCCTTTACCTGGAAAGGGCCAAGGCCAGGGGAAGAGTACAAGCATAATGTTCAAGAGAGCAAACAGGCTGTGGTGCCTCCCCGTTCGCAATGGCCAGGCTACTCACTGTTGTTCAGCTTTAGCTCGGTCACTGAGGAAGAAGAGGGCTGTGGCCAGGAAGAACATCCCTCCCAGGACAACGACAAACGGGCACAGCATGAGGGCATAGCCCAGGCTGAGGAACTCCCAGACCGGGGACTCCTTTGTGCTTTGTCGTATCAGGTCGGAGATCTAAGAGAGGGAGGCAAAAAAAATGAGTCACTTAGATGAAAATCAGACACGATAGTAGTGAAGGGAGCACGATTCCTCAAACAACCACCCACCAACCATGTGTGAGGTTTAAAATGGAACAGGGTGTCCAGTAGAAGCTGAGTGTCCCTCACACCCTTCAGCCTTCCACACAGGAGCCTGGGCAATTTATGCTCTGGGCCTTGGCAGGGGTTCTCCTCTCACTGTCACTCTTTTGGTCTGATCTAATATGATTCCCACAGCCCTTTCCATGTCCTGCCAGGCTGTGTCAGTGACAGCATCTGTGGGTGTCTGACCTTGCTGTGCTGCCCAAACACCCTGGGGAGCCAGCAGGGCCATGCTGGTGTTGCTCAGTGGGTAAGGGAGTGATCAACCTTCTGCAATGCCTATCAAGTCCTGCTTACTCCCACACCTGACCTATCTTTCAGCAAAGGTTGGTATTAAATTCCATTCCTGTGTACTGAGTGGGAAGGAGGAAAATGTTTTCCAAAGAACAAAAAAACCCAGAGATCCCATCTGATCTGGGGAAACAGAACTTGAACATGGGGGGTTTATGCCCACGTCTGAGGTATGGGGCTCATTCCTTCTTCCAACCTGCCAAGCTTGAAGTGTAATTGTGTGCAAGATGTGGCTCTGTCCCAGCCTCAGACACAGGGCTGTGCTTACACTGCACTCCACCAGATTTATGGATTAAGGCAATCTGCACCTTCTGACAACCAAAAAACATTATTCCATGAAAGTAAACACAAATTATTTACACCTACACAAAGGAGCAGAGACATGCAACAGCACTATTTAGTTTGTTATGAAAAGCTTTTGCTAGAACTAAAATGTAATGTAAAATGTAAATGTAATACATGTCTGTAGCTAAAACCACCACATTTTAATATTTACTGTCCAGCAAACAACTTTACTCTCCATAAATCCAACTGAGAGGTAGCAGCAGTTGGGGTGGGTCTCAAGGCATTGGGTATTTAAATGTCCAGCTCTGTTTTTATCCATGACCTTTTGTTGGGGAAGAAACACTAGTTTATACCAAAAGACTGCAGGGAATTTGCAACATAAAATCCTACTGCTGTGCACACACGCAAATCAGCTCCAGAAATAGTCAAAGCCTGTGCAGCAACTTCTGAACTGCCACATCACTGGTAATGGAAAAGTTGGAGCCAAACACAACCTACAAGCAAGTTCTGATATTCAAGGCTTAAATCTTGACAATGAAAAGAAGAAGTGTCACATGCAGGAGAAATCACCAATTCCCACTCTGCAGAGACCTGGAAGGTAAATGTGTGTGAGGAGATGCCTCAGCAGAGCCAAGCACAACAGAAGGTCCCAGAAGGATGATGCTCATGGAGACTCAAAAAACAACAGGTCGCAGGGTGTGTGTCAGCAGGGAGACTCTGGAGCACTAGGTGGGGGGTCTCTGGGTGTTTCTGCCCCTCTCACAGCTCAGCCTGGCTCCTGAGGAGGGGTGGAAAGGAGGAGCTGCCAGCCCAGTGCTGGAGATGACACTGTCCTACAGGATGGAGCCCTCTCAAATAAGGCGGAGTGAATTAACACTGGAAGAGTGTAACTACACTGAAGGGGGTTAGCCTGATTTCTCTGTTTCAATCCCTGCCCTAGAAAAGAGGAGCAGAAAAGTTCAGTGTTTGGGATACAGAAGAGTTCTAGTCCTCTCAAAAAGAACTTTCGTCACAGTGTAAAACACATGAAGAAAAACAAGAGTGTTACAAACAATTCTCATGTGAGACTGAAGGCACATAACAGTGACCATTAGTCTGAGAGATTTATTACAAAACAGCAAGAAGACTTGAATGTGAAAAGAGTGCACCCACAGGAAAGTGGCAGAATGTGCTCTGCACCCAGGAGACAGGGACATCAGCTGGTCATTAATTCCCTTTTGTATCCAGACACCTTAATTTCAACCATTTCCCTTACTCTTCATTATGAACCAGAATTTGGCATTGAGTCAATGTCTCTGTCAGGCTGAATTGAGGATATTCTAAAACAGAAATCTAGACATTCTAAACCACTTTTCATTTTTGGGAATGGATACAATTATTCTCTAAAAGGACCAGACAATAAATCACTTGACAAATTGACATGGTAAGTCAGCAGCAGAGGATGAAAAGCCATGCACGTGCTCCTGATTGCTTTCTCCACGGATGACACGACATTCTAGGCTAAAAACCAGCTTTGAAAGTGTAAAGTCTCCAACAAATAAATCTCCCAAAGCAGTTTGTCCCAGACCTTCCCTTCTAACGCATTGTGTTGACCTTTTATAGCAACAAATCATGTTATTATTAAATCTGTTCTAGTTTTAATTTTTAACCACACACATTCTGTAACTGCACAGTTTAGAAAATTGCCTTTCCTCCCTTTCAAGGTGTAATTCTTTCCACCAAGCCTCCTGGGCTTCCTCATCCAGGTTCCATATAATTCCCTCCCCAGTGTCTTCATCTCTTAACTCTAGAATTTTATCAGGGTGTATAAAAACACATCTATGTTTTTATATGACTGTTAACAGCCAGTGTTCTCTGTTGTTCTGTTCCATTTGGTTACAAACCACCTGCTAAGGCTGGAACTTTGGCATCTCCTCTCAAGAGGACACAGGACATAATTACAGACCTAGGCTCCAAGAATGACACACCGTTTGCCAAATGGTCTGCTCTGCATTGCCAATTTTGGGCTTTCCAGACTCCTGGCAATGACAGCATCCTGAGCCGGCCAACTGTGATTTGGCAAGACCCAATCAAGCATAATTTTTGGTGTCTTCTCTCTAACATGAGTAACAAACTGTGGGGGCTGTGCGTGGCCGGTGCCAGCTCTGCAGCTCGGAGTCATGTGTGGGATTCCTTCCTTTGTTCCTCCAGCTGGGAGGTGGCAAAAAGCTTCCAAACGTGCACCACGCAGAATGCGGGGGTGGAAAATCAAGGAGGAAGTCCCGTTGCTGCTCTGCAGTCTAATCACAAGTCTTTGATACCAGCCTAACTGTGAAAGTTCCTGTCTCCTCCCTCTCTGTGTAGCACAGAGCAAGAGGAATGACTTTGCTAAATAAACCTCAGCTTGAGGCGTTTTTACAGCAGCACACGGACAGCGTGTGCCCAGCCGGTGGCAGCCACTTGGATGGAGTCCAGCTGGAGACAGCTTCTGCCTTCCAGAGAACCAACAGTGCAGCTGCAGTGGGCACCATCCCAACCCCAAACCCCAACTGTGTCTCCATCTGAGTGCAGGAGAAGCAGAGGAACAAAGGGAAAGTTCTTTACTTGGGAAGTATGTGGTGTGTGCTCTGGAACAGGGCATGGGCCATGGATACAGGAGATGCCAAGGTGGGCTGGAGCCCAAGGAAGGCATCTGGATTCCATGTTCTGTCTCTCCTGAACAGTCTGGGTGGGTAAATTAACTGATTTATTAATGACACAGCATAATGGTAACAAAATCTCTGAAATCGCCGTTTCATTCCTCTCTCTCATTGCTGAGGCAACATCTCAATTCCTCTGCAATTCGCTTCTCTAAACTTCTGTTGTCACTTGGGCACGAATCCTGCTACATAAAAAGGGTATTTCTGGCACAAATATCTGATTTTCATGATTACCAGTTTGATACAAGCCAGGTTCTCCCTGGCTGATCACTTTAGTACAGTTCCTTAACACAGTATTCCCTGGAACCCCCCAGTGGTTTGGCATCCACCCACTCTGAAGTCAGTGTGAATGTGAAAGGTTTCTTTAGTTTTCTAAAAAAATGCAATATAAATGCAAATGAAGCTGAGAAAGCAAAAATGAGGGATTTTATAAAGTAAACAATTTGCTGGGCCTGGGGGTGGAGCAGAAGCATTTACACTGTGCTAAATGGCATGAGGAACACTTTATAATAAGAGGAAGTAAACCTGTTTTTCTAATGATATTTTCCCTCTCCCAGGATGACCAGGCTGCATTAAATACATTGTGCTGCCTTGAAAAAGGCTACAGTAAACTAAGATGCTCCATAGGGATGCTGCTTGCTATGCCAGGACATGGACTTGGTACATGTGGGGGTCAGGGAAATTTGCCCTGGAGAGGGTTGAAAGTCTCTTTTCTTCAAGTTTTTAACTGCCTTTCTCTCTGGTCTGGTTTGCCCAGGGATTTTCTAAGTTGAGACTGGACTTTCTCTGATCCCAGAGAGAGATGCCTCATACCATGGGGAATGTGAAGGGGCTCCCATGCCAGGGCCTAGGTACATGAACATGTAGGGATGGGGGCGCCCATTGCCATGCAGAAACAGGTCTGTGGCACAGCACCTTTAGCAGCATCCCTGTCCCCACCTCTCCTGGCAGCATGGGCCCCTTTCCTGTTTCTATATCCCACAAAAGCAAAGTGATTCCTTGTGTTGGAGAGAATCTGGACACATTCTGAGAGGTGCTCAGCACCATGAAAATTGCCCATCTTGGGAGTGTGCAGGATCCTTGGCAGCTCAGAGGAAGAAAACATTTATTTAAGAAGGTTTTCAGTGCACAGAGGAATGACAGAGAAGATGAGATAGAGTTTGAAATACTTGAATGCAACAACAACCTGCTTTGGATTTCTGGGCTTTCTCTAAGGGGATACTTCCACCTACATTAAACATTTATCAAAAATACTGAGAACCTGTACATCTAACACAGTCATGAACAGGACAGATGCACAGAGCTCTGAAAAAACACCAAAGCAGGCTGTGAAGCCTTGGCACAGAGCATTTTAGAGATGGGAAGTAATTTGGTATTTTATTGGCAGGCTTTTATCTGTTCCTGAGTCATCAGAAGTGGGAAGTTTGTTAGCTCGTTGCAATGAGGAGATCAATCCCATGAGGACTGGTCTCCAGGTGGTTAATTCTCCTCTTATTTTGCAGCTGACAGCTATGTCAAAGATTTGGTCTTTCAGTGCACTATGAAAAAGCCTTTAATTACTCAGGACCAGAGAAATCCTCCATTTAAAGTTACTGCTTGAAGAAACAGGTAATAAGGGGCTGGAGGTTCTCATCCTCACATTATTCCCTTGGCAAGCACAGCAGATGTTCAGACTAGCAAGGCCAATTTCCATTTCACCCACCACAGGGTGAGTCACACACAAAACATGAACGTGGGGAGAGATCCCTGCAGGAGGAGTGATGCCATCAGGGTTACACCACACCTGTCAAGCAGCTGGAACTTGGTAAAGAAAGAACAATAAAACTCATAAATGTCTATCACATTTCATCTACCAACTCTATCAGGTGATGGGAGATGCAGCTTATACAGACTCATGTACCCTGTATTAGAACATGCTGCAAAAGGCAAGAAGACAGAGACCTCTGTTCCATCCTCAACCCCACAAGAGCAGTGGAACATCTCCTGATGGTCCATGAAACAGAGTGGTGCCAGGAGAGTATTTTGCACATTTTTGTTACAGGACATTACTGCCTTTTTGACCTCGAGTTCATCTCCCACCCTGCTATGGCAGGAGAGGCAGGACTGTGCAAGCACCAGCAAGCACCTCATGGGGCATGTTTGGGGAATGGCTGCATTCAATGTCAGACAGGGACAGGACACCCAGACTGCAGCATCACATCCCAACCACCCACTTTATTGCAATACCCCGGTTTAAAGTCACACAAGAAGTGGATTTAACTCCCAGTGGGCTGTGGCCTGTTTTAGTCTAGAAAATAACACTGGAAAAAGTGTTCTTCCAGTGTAAGTCTGTCCTACTCTGAAGCAGCCATAGCATTTTAAACCATAAAATATGAATTTTAAACCACAATACATGAATTTTGCTTTCTCAGGCAGGCAAGTCTTTACACATAGAGCTACTTTCTATATAGATATACTTGGTAAGGCACCACACACCTTCAAACCAAATCAACAAAAAGGCTGTTTCAAACTGGGCCAATACACTGTGAAATCTGTACCTCCAGTTATAACTTTCACTAAAAAGTGTCTTAATTGCTGCATTTACTACAGTTTTTCTTGCCTTGCCCCTAATGAAATGCTGATCTGCCTGCCCTGGTACTCTGCACCAGGGATAATTAACACTGCTCTGCTAACTGCTTGCTAAAGTTAGGTCATTAGTATTCTTGATGCTTAAATAGCTCATTAGATTTACCAACCTGCTCACAGGAAAGCTGGGGAAGGGAGAGAAGTGAAGGGTGCCAAGGCTCCCACAGCCCAGCTGGCATGGAGTAGTTGGAGGTGGTGTCCCTCCAGTAAAACTGAAACAGCCCAGGAGGGCAGGAAAGATGGGACCAGAGGAGTCCAGGGAGTTTTGGCCCATCAAAAGGTGCTCATGGAGGAGAGCTACCTCTGGCACTTTAGAACACCCTCCTCACAGGCTGATGTTGCCAGGTGACAGTGAGAGACAGACTGGCTTTCATCCTCAGACCTGACGAACAGCTGTCTAGAGAAGATGAGAGTTTAAGCAAGCAGGAGAACTGCCAGCACCAGCGCAGTGAGGACAGAGTGTGCCCACAGTGTGTGCCCAGCTGTGGGAACAGCAGTGCCTGCAGCTGTCCTGTTGGCATCACAGAGACAAGGCAAGCATGGAAGAGGAAAGTGCTCAGCTAGGAAGCAAATTAAAAACTTGGAGGAAGGAAAGAAAAAGTCCCAAGCCACATTCACGACATAAAAATCCCCTGTTGCCTGTATTCAGATTTTCAGAAGCAGAAGAGCAGTCAGGAAATGGAGGGGAGCACAAGAAGAAGGATGATGTAAACCCTGAGCAGGGAAAACAGGTTCATGCCTGTGCACAGATGGACACAGCAGCATGGATATACAGTTGTTTTATTTTAAAGGGCAACCAAGATCAAAGCAGAAACAGTGAGACAAAGAGCTGGAGTTGTGATGCAGCCTGAGAAGAGTTAACTATTTCACATGCTGCTGCCACCTCCCTCCACTTGTTCTTCTGAGCCTGAAATGCTGTCTAGGGCAGCAGTTGAAGACCTTTATCTGATACTCAACATGAATGGTGGGATTTGGGGCAGATCTCTTAACACTCCTGTGCTCCAGCAATCATGTCGGCATAGTGGGAGTGGTCAAAGGCAGAAAAGTACTGCACATATTTGGGTGTAATGCACTGAGCAAGTGAGATTTCTTACCAATTGCCTCAAGAATAAAGCGTGGAGTGACACTGGAATTGTTAAAAAGGAATTATTCAAACTCTACAGGTTGGTTATCACAAAGGTCCTGAAAAAAGCTACAGCTCTCTAGGAATAAAAGCTGCACTGAAATACTGCAGCGATGCCTATTCTTATTTGGAAATGAACAGGCAGTGCTGATTTACAGTAATTGACCTCAGAGTTTGCCATGCAGTGAAGCTTTATGCAAATTACAGCTGCCACCCTAAAGCTGTATTTGCATAACTCCTTTGTAACTCAATCTTAAGCCTTTTTACCATAATAAAAGTTATCAATATTTAAAGTGACATGAAAAATGGCCACACACATGTGCTCCCTGCCACTTAGCTTTTAAGCACTAATGTGTATTTGCTGCTTTGGGTGGTTTAAGGAGCTGCAGTGCAAGATTTGGAATGGGGTGAAGTTACAGCAAGTCTGAGTGTGACCTTGAGCTCCCAGGACACAGCACAGAGCACAGCAGCAATTGCACACCTGAGGCTGTGGCTGATCAGCACCTTCTATGTTCCACACGGGGATTTTAAGATCAATACAACATTTATTGGTATCCAGCAGAGACAACTGCCTGCCTCAGCTCGCTCCTACAAGGACAAAGGTCACCAGTTCTTTATTAAGAGCATTGCTAGAGGGAATCTCACTATAAACTCACCAAAGCCATGTAGGATTCCAGCCATGTTTGATCAAAGCACTGACCATGTAGTGAGGGAATTCAGGGGGATTCTGTGAGCAGCTGGAAGACACAGCAGAGCTCCAGGATCCCAGGTGAATCCAAGTGATCAGGAGGCTGAGTTTCACCCATTCTGAGTGAGCCTGCCTGTTACTGCAGCTCACAGGATCACAGAATCATTAAGGTTGGAAAAAACCTCTGAGATGATCAAGTCCAATCTGTGACTAAATAAAAAACCAGGCCAGAGCACCAAGTGCCACGTCCAGTCATTCCCTGGACACCACCAGGGCCTTCTGCTGCTCTCCTCCAAAACCTACCCCTGCTCTTGGTCAGCCTCCTGAAGAATCTGGAGTCACAGCAGTGGGAGTTGATGCCCTCAGGATGGGGATTCCCAGAAGGACTGTGGGAATCTGGCTCCCAAATTTCCCTTAAACCCAGCAGGAGTAGGTTACTCAGCCCTCACAGCCTGCCTTGAAAATCCTGGTCAGAATCTGAGCCCCTTCTGCCACCTGCCCAGGTGGGGTTTCAGTGCTGTAGGAAGGTCTCTATCCTGCACTGCAGCTGGACAATTCCTGTGGTTTTTAACACCCAGGTTCAGTGCTTGCCTTAGCTCTGGTGCAGAAATTGGCTGTCCTTTCACTTTAAATAATATTTGTTTTCCTGTGTTATGTTAAGCTGTAGTTGATCTTTCAGTCGTGGTAGCAGAGGGGGGATGAATCAGCCCAGCCAGGAAAGAGGCTGCACAAAGGGATGCCGGCTCCTTTCACAACATGAGTGCCTCACTCCTCCTCTTCTGCACAGAGCCTTGGACCTGCATCACCTCCTCTCAAATCACAACTGCCCAACAATTACAGCATTAGAGAAGGATAATTCAAAATAATGACAAATATTTCCCAGTCTAAAGAAAGCCTAAAGCAGCTATTTAATTGGGGCTATACATATTTCAGCCAAGAATCCTTAAGTAACTCACAACTTGCTTGATCTCTGAATACCAGGAGGGCAAGGGAAGGTTGGTATTTCTACAACCAAAGACCTTTTATTTTTTAATCCATGACATTGAAGAGCCCCAGGCAATTTCAAGAATAATTGCAATCATTCAGGGTGCAAGGTATTCCTCCTGGACATCCCTCTTATGTAAGGAAAAGGATGAACATGTAGCAGTCACCCGAGGCAGCCTGGCCTGCCCCAGCCCTGCCCTCATCACCAGCCCCTGTCCTGCCTGGTTCCTTCTCCTCTCCCACATTCACCTGCCCTGCATGAAGCAACCTCTCCTGCAATTCCTCTGTTCTTGCCTCCTTCAAATAACTTCTAAAATAAGATCCTTTCTCCCCAGGTACCCAGAACATTGAAGTAAATAAAGAGTTAAGAAAAATTATGCATTTTTATTCTCTTGAGAGATTTCTCATTTCTTTGGTCTTCTCGGTCTTATCTCTATCTGCCATTTCCTGTGTGCTTCAGAGGGCTACGGAACAGTCACAGCATTGCCACTCAAAAGCAAACATTTATGTATATTTAAACAGATATACTCACAAAATTAAGTATATAAAAATAAATATGTGTAGCTACACACACTGGTGTCTCCAGGATGAATAGATGAGCAATGATGGTTGTAAAAAATAAAAAAGCCCCACAGCACCCAGCAGCTGTGCTGAGCTGGAGGAGCACATCAAAGCCCTGTCTCTCAGCTGATGGGACCAGTGAAGATCCCAGTTACATCCCTGGGTAGCAGCACTTTCGATACATCAGGAGCAGGGTCACTTAGGGATTTCTGTGGATGTTACTGTATTTTATAAATGATGATCTGTAATCTCTGAAACTCCATGCATCAAGCTCCACTGGAGGAAAAAGACATTTCCCCAGCACCTCCAGATTTCTTTTCCTCATTACATTTCCCAAGCTTTTTATTTTCAACTGTGAATGTTCTCTGACTGCCAGATTTTGGAGCTGGGTCTCTTGCTCTGTTCTGCAGTAGGATAATGGTGGCAGAGGAAGGGAGATCCCCAGCCAGACCAAGGCCAGCCACTGAAGCAGTCACAGAAAGGAACCCAAAGGAACACCCCAGGAAGGAATACTGATAAAAACTCCTGGCTGGGCACTGTCCAGGCTCCCCAGGGAATGGTCATGGCCCCAAGGCTGCCAGAGCTCCAGGAGAGTTTGGACAATGCGCACAGGCACAGGCTGGGATTGCTGGGGTGTCTGTGCAGGGCCAGGAGCTGGACTGGATGATCCTTGTCAGTTCCTTCCAGCCCAGAATATTCTGTGGTTCTATGATTTACTATCATACAAACCAGGTACAGCTGTGTGTTGCTGCACATAAACAGGGATTTGGTTCCTGAGGTCAACAGCTAAACACACATACGACTTTCTTCTAACCTAATTCCTATCAGTCCCATGTCCACACCACAGCAAGGACACTCCCTCTTTTCAGAGCTGTCTGTGAGCTTTATAAACACCTTAGGCTAAAAAGATGTGGAAGTTTATTTCCCACACTCAAACTGTCCCCCTTGGTTTGAACTGCAGCTCACAACAACCCAACCAGGTAAAAAGAAGTTGCACTGCTCTGCAGCACTTCCCATTCTGCTGACAAACACAGGCCTTCCTTCCCAGCAGGATCTAACTTGGCATTTCAGATGAGCAGCTCAGAAACAAACCAAACCCTGCCAGAGCCTGCTGTGAGCACTTACAAATCCAATGAGATAAGGACTGCCAGCATCTCCCAGGAGGTGTGAAGTGAAACTCTGCAAGGCCACTGCGGTTGCACGGCGAGTTGGAATGACCACGTACTGCAAAGGAGGGGAAAGAAACAAAAACAGGTAAAGAGGCTGAAATAAGAACCTGCCCATCTGTCTTGTAGTGCTCAATTTATGCCCAGGGCAGCACAAAACAAATCAGCCACCCCAGAAAGAGCCACTGGCCAGTCCATGGCTGGCTCAGGCCCCTTGGAGCCTCAGATCCTTTCCTACTTGGGGGTTTTCCTGTTGGCAGGTGCTGAGGGATGGAAGCTCTGACCACTCTCAGCAGTGTTTGGGGTATCAGCTTTGCCCACAGGATACTTTGCTGTTGCCCTCAGACTGTATTTTGCTTTGCTGGTGGGGAGAATGAAATTTAAAGTTGCTCAACACCATCAGCCTTCCAATCAAGGACCGTGCTGTAACCTGGGATATTTGGGTTATTCCATAACAAAAGTTTTTTTGTTTCCTAAACATCAGTATGAAAGGTCATGGTCACACATCCTCCCTTCCCACTCCATCTTTAGCAACTTTACATTTTTCTCAAAAATTTGTGATTCCATTTGTGAAAAGTGACAAAGTCACGTTAGGAAAATTTTCCATAGCCAAGATAGTGTGTTTTGGTCTCCACTCCTCTGATAGGACATGACACCCTTAGCCAGGTCATGCAGAATCAGTCAGATTACACAGGAGCAGTGGAAAACACAAATTACTTCCCCATGAAGGGACTAGAGCTCACAGATAACAGAGCCCTAACCACAGAAGGGGATGAAAAATTAAAAAATAAAAAACCCCCAGCAACCCTCTATCCTGTAGAATGACCTTAATTTCATAATACAGTTTTTAGAGGCAGAAGAAAGTAATTGTCTCTTGCATAAATTGTTAAAGACACTGGCTATGGACGTGTGCATCAAGTCCACATATCCCAGTTTATGAATTGATCCTGTCTTGATTTAAAGGCTGGAAGTAATGAAGAATTCAATAGGTCTCTAAATCCAAGTGAGCATTGTCTCTGCCTGTAAGCACTGAATCTCACTGTGCCTTTTCCTGGGGCTCTGACAGGAATGACTCTTGTTCAGCTCTTTGGAGACCATGGTCCCTTTTATTTATCCACTTTCTCTCTGATGGGCTGCCTTCAGTCTTTCTTTAGAAATCCTGCCTTGCCAGGATCCTTGCAATCCTTTCCCAAGGTGATTTATTAAATAAACGTGACATTTCAGGAGTGGCCCATGCCCAGCCAGAGATCCACAGAGATCCTTTACCTGAACTGACTGGCAGGGAGGACTCACTCAGGGCACTAAAGTACATTACAGTGTTCCTCACAGGGAAGGGGAGTTGCCCTGTCTGCAGTGGAAAGAATTACCATAAAAACCAGAAACAAAAGAAAGAGCATTGAGAAAATCCACACTAAAAGAGAAGTGATGCCTATTTAAAATTATCATCTTGCTCCTAGCACAGGCAATTCCAAATTATGGGTAAAATTAGATTAAATGCTTTTCCTTAGGGTTTACCCTGTGTTTTAAGATGACCTGCCAGTTCCTTCATCCCTGCTTTGCCAAAGCTGCAAATGCACACTGCTAATGCACTTTTATGCCATGTATTAAGCAGGCACCCTGCTCAACTCCTGTTGTGCAACAGAAGAGAAAGAGATGTTCAGGTCCAGAGCAGCTGCCCAGCTGTGGATGTCAGGCCCCATCCTCCTTTTGCATCCAGGAACTCAGGGCATGACTTGAAGAAAGAAATCCCGAAAGGAAAATGAGCTCTAAACTTCATTAGAGACACAGAAATGTGCTGAAGGTCAGGATGTGAACAGTAGGAGAGCCCCACAAGTCATTCCCACTCCCCAAAGAGGCAGATAATGGATGCAATCTGCATAGACCAGACAGAAGAAAAGGAAAATTAAGAGTGTGTTATTTTTGTTCTTCCCACTTGGCCCAGTTCACACGGGGGCAGTGGAGAAGCATTCTGCAAGAGCTCTTTGGGAAAGGGCATCTGAGTAGATAAAGTGAAATTCTACCTAATTTGAGAGTTGTGCAGAAATGTGAGACACGAAATTTGAAACCTAAAATATCTTTTCTTTCTGTAAAGTTTATGTTAACCAATCTGGAGGAAAAAAAAAACCTGCCTGGTTCTGTATTCTATCCATTTTTGTAGCAAAAGGGCAAAAGAAATAGCACATTTATTAAAAATTTACCACTTTCAGGATGTGGCAGTGAATTGATGCTAATTAGAGTAGGAAATCTTAGTGAGACCTGTATCATATGTGTGCGTGCATATATAAATATTTATACACACGAATACACACACATATATTTGACATAATTTTGCATGTGTAGCTATATTATGCAAACATAGTTTTGCAAGTAGGAGTACAGTACAATAAGAGTACACCTTAACTGAAGAAGTTATTGGTGGTTGAAACACCATGACGTGCTACAACTTGGTATATTTGGTCTGGAATTCAAGAGACAAACACCTTCCTCAAAGCAAAAACCCAACATGTAGCAAGCAAATGAACATGACCTCCTCGAAAAACATATTGGAAAGACAAAAAAAAGCTTAAACCAGCATCTCCAAAAACCAAAAAAACAATATACTCCACCCTATCCCTACTTGAAAAACATTTTGTTCTGATGGACAGGAAGCAGTTGGTAGCAAACATCTTCTTTTCTTGGAAGACAGAAGTAAATTACAACTCTAAATGGGCATTTCAATACTAAAATAGAGCTAAATTCAAACCATACATGGCCTGGCTTGGACATCCCACAGCAGCCAGGGCGGAAGGCTGTGGGACTGTTCTGGCTCAGCCCTGAGCCCAGGTTCAGAGGCAGGCAGCACAGAGGACGGGCAGGGTGGCTGACCAAGCAGCTCTGGAAACCTCTGCTCTTTAAATAGAGGTTCAGAAGGGCCAGGGATTACTGCTGACATCTCCTTCCTGTGATGAAACCGGCATGAGTTGGTCTGGAAAAAGTTTATGGGGAAAGCCAAGGAGAGATCACCCTTCTCCCAGGAAAAGGCCAAGTGCCAAGAGGTAAGTTCTGATGTTTATGTCTAAGATTTAACAGAAACTCTACTCTCTCAAGCACTCTGCTGCCTTTTCTGGGTCAGGACAATTCATGCTGGACTCTTTCAGCACCAACGACAAAGAAAACATGCACTAACACTGCTCCAGCCACTGACAGAACCTGGAAATAGCTCAGTTGTCCCTGCTGTTCAGAAAAGGGAAAGGCTGGGATCCAGAGAGACCCTCCACAAAAGCCAGGCAGACACTGTCTAAAACAAATACTCCTAAATGAAGTGAAAGGAGGCTGCTGTGGTCTCCAGCTCCCAGCACACCATGGAGCAGAACACCTCCACCTGCAGCCCTTGGATGGTTTGGAGTGGGCTCATTCTCAGACATTCCTCACCCTGCCTTCAAATCTAACCTGCAGCACTTGGAGTATTGTGTGGAGGCACTCAGAGAAGCAACAAGAACCTCTGGAAATGCAATTTATCTTTGGCTATAAAAATAGGGCAGCATTTTGTACTAAATAAATAACTGGGTTTTATTTTTAGGGAAGGTAATCAGAATAAAAGCAACATTCCTACATGCCTATGGCACAGCTGAGCATCAGTCTGTGCCTGTTTCAAGCCTAAAGGAAGACTTTACATCAAAACATCAAAGCAGCTCCTCCATGGCAGGTCATGACCATTTAGAAAGAACTAATGTTTCAAAAGGAAACAGAAATATGCAGAGCAATTTTTAAATTTTTTTGCATGAATGTCAGGACTATGCATAAACTGGAGGATGTCTTTTCTCAGCAAAGACCTAAAGAGATTGTGATTGAAATAGAGGCACTTTAAATTGCTTCGTGGCTCTTACACAAAATTCCAAGCCCCTGTCTGTCATCTCTGGTTTTGAGATGTGGTATAGAGGAAACCCCCACTGTTAGTACCAGTTTCCCACAAAGCCCCACACACTGCACATGTCTGAGTGTTACACACTTGCCTGCTGCCCTGAAGCTCATTCATTGTTGCTGTTATGAGGCAGTTTTAATGCTACTTTGGGGTTCTGGTAATTCTAAGGCCAATTTGCAAAGATGGCTGATGAAATCTGTTTCATAATTAGCAAGCTCCATGCAAAACATCCCTCCTTTCCCCAAGCACCATCTGAGCATGTGCCTGGGAGGAGATATGGAGAGTTGTGCTCAGGAGAATAAGACCTGTTTTGTACAAATTTGCATTCGGAGCAAATATCAGCCTTTCAGCATCTCAGGCAGTGCAGAGCTCTGCAGCACTGACACTTTATCAGAGCCAGCACTTGGCACCCTGGACTGCAGAAAAGCCCAGGACCTGAGCTCCCACCCTTCTGCAGGAGGATGCAATGCAAGCACAGAGCTAGGAAGAGCCAAGAATTAAATTGGAAGATAATAAGCAAACATCCTTTGTTTTGCCACTGAAATTAAACTTGCAAAACCTCTAGAGGTCCATAACAACTTGCCCGATAGGATTCTCAAGCAGTCATGGGATCTGTAAATCTTGGGAAAGCTGTGAGAAATCATCTGGGGATGCAGTTTCCAAAAAGCTTCATTCCTGACATAATGAAATCAGCAAGAGCAGTGTTCAGCCAGTATTGAGAGCTTTTATCCATGAAAACAGGGTAATATTTATGTATAGGATGAGAGTGTTGTTAAGCTTACGCTAATAATGCTTTTAAACTCCTTCCCAGCCTCAGGCAAGAACAGACACACATCTGATTACACCAAATAAATAGTAATCAGTCAAATTAATTTGCCAAACATATAAAGTGCATCTGCTAAAGCATTTTCACATCTTTGTCTGGCAAGGACTTCCCACCCAGCTGTCTGTCAAATGTGGCTGTGGCCTTGGCTCTCACC
The DNA here is from genome assembly GCA_008694505.1 of Cyanoderma ruficeps. Classification (NCBI taxonomy): domain Eukaryota; kingdom Metazoa; phylum Chordata; class Aves; order Passeriformes; family Timaliidae; genus Cyanoderma; species Cyanoderma ruficeps. The sequence goes on along the minus strand of VZDJ01000529.1, from coordinate 514,171 downwards.
TATTGACAGCCTGAGCCCCCTCTCATCCCCTGTGTGATCTGTCTGCACTTCAGCCTGGCTGCTTCCAGCCCCACTCATCTAAGTGATGTTTACATTTATTTCTTTAAAACTTTCACACGTCCACCCATGTTGTTAATGCATCAAGCTGGGCATTATATACAGCACTCAGCTCATTTTCTTGAACAGAGCAGAGAACAGTGAGCTGAAAAGTTGGCAGTAATTACCAAAATCCATTTTTTAACAAGGCTTTAGTTTCTTTCACATGTTTTGAAAAATTGAACTATTATTTGCAATCATTTCCTACAGAACTCTTTTGCACTAAAGTAACATAAATAACTGCAAATGCATCCCTACAAAATGCAACTGACTATAGGATGCTGGTAAGACAGATGGCAAATCCTATAAAAGCTATTAAAAAGCTACAGGATACTGAAGTCACATTGAAATCAACAGAAAAAACCTCTGTAATTAAATGGGACAATGATGGCAGCCTTTAATACCCTTGATATAATAGAGCAGTTGGTTGAAAATATCTTTTGGGGTTACCTTGAGAAAACACAGGTCAAATTTCAGGTCTGTCTCTGGCACAGATTTTCTGGAGGACCTTGAGCATGTCTGACAGGATCCTGCCTCCTGGCAGCTGGGACCACCTCAGCTGAGCCCTTACCTTTGCCAGCCAGTGTTAAGAAGGGTATAAACCAGCTGCAATTTAAACCTCTCCACTAATTCTGAGTGGACAGAACTGGGATTGCTCCTGGAAACACCACAGCCAGGGGCAGGATGTGACAGGAAGCTGTGGCAGGAGGCAGGAATGAGCAACTACACATATTGTACTGTAATTTCTTCCTCAGCACAGCTGTCCCCAGGCTGCACATCTGTGCAAGTGTCGAGATACCACATTACAAATGGTCACAGCAGCCTTGAACTCAGCACAAGCTGCAAAAGCCCATGGAAGTCCCAGGGAAGCTCCACAGAGCTCTGTCCCACCACAGCTAACCTGGCAGCAGGAACCTTGGGAATTAAAAGCCATCCAGTGCTACCAGAGTCCACTGACAACCTTTGTTTCTCTGTGGTTTACCCACACTGGGAGGAGTGGATTTAACCACCCCACCCCACGTTTCAAAGTGTTCCCTGCACAAATGATTGAAAGATGGAAAGTTCATCAGTGATGGCAACTGCAGAGCTACATTAAAATATAAACACAACCTTGAACTTCAACATAAACAGAACTTAAGCAGAGGCTTGAAGTCCTTTGCTGAATCAATTATCAACACCATTATCTTTACATCTAAGAATACTGAGCCCGATTGTTTCCTTGCTGATGTTTGCATAACCAACAAATACAAACCAAGGGAGTTTTCTGTTGATGCCAGACTGATATTTTTAGTTCTGTCAATAAGCTGACAAAAGACCTCGGGAAGGTCCTGTAATGCTTCTGTGCCTTTCTTTTCATACAGTTAGCAACACCTCCTTCACAACATACATTATGTGTGATAGGCTCTGATGGAGACCTCTACAAAACATGCAGAGCTCTTAAACAAATGTCCAGACTATTTCATGTGAAAATGGGGCTGCTGAGGTCAGCTTGCTGCTTTGAAAGACTTAAAAAGCTTTGTGGTGGAGAAAGAATGGAAAACGAAGGACATGAGTTGAAAAGGCCCTGACAGTTTCCTCTTGGACAAGGTGGACATAGTCCAAAAATTCTTTATACTTTCTTTTCCTCTCTGCTCTCCCAGAGGTGGGTTTCTATTGTGTATGTGTTGAATGGTAGGTAGATGGGTTGCCTTTGTGGTCAGAGGAGGGAGGGAGGGATTTCCTATTGCAGAACAAAGCTGAATTATTGATAAAAAAGCCCACAAATGTGCTAACCGTTGGGAAATGCTGCCTGAATTCTGTGCATAAGGGGTTTTGCACAAACACTTAAAATTTTGGGAAATTATTCAGAATAATTATTCAGAATTCAGAAATGTTGTCCTTTCTGGAATCTCTCCCTGGTGCTCAGAACAAAGGACAAAGGGGATCTTTTTTCTTTCTTTCTCCCTATGTCACTTTTCAGCAAGCAAAAATAAAATAATGAAAACCAGAATAGGCTGAAGTAGGGACGAGGATCTGGAAAAATTTGTGAACTTCAGGTTGTTCTTTCAAGTTGACAAACTGCTCTGAACACAGAAAGATGCTGTTCCAAAGTGCACTCACCATTAGTATGTCTGCTGTGATAGCCCAGTTTGAAAACAGAAGAGTTTCTCCGATAAAAATGCAAATCTGTTGTAACAAAACACACAAAAAGGAGAAGATTTATTCACTTGGCATTCAGAGGAAAAACAACCTGTCACAAACTTTTTTTTGTTGCTTATTTTTCTCATACCTACACAGCACACTCCTTGTTGGTGTTGTGGTTTATCCTGACTATTAACAAACCATAGACTTGTATCAGAGCTCTAGAGGGCTGGACTGAAATGTTGTTATTGTAAACTAAGTTTATGATCTACAGAGCAGCTAAATTAAAGGCTGACACATTTGATTTTAGAAGAACATGAAAAACCAGCATGAAGAGACAGCCCCAGGCTTGAATACTTAGAATCATAGAATTCTTGAGGTTGGAAAAGCCCTTTAAGGATCATCAAGTCCAACTTGCACTATTCTTTTCTAAAAAGCGAGTTAGAAAAGGCAAGAAAGCCACAGCTCCCCAAAGCACAGCCATTTCCATTCCTGAGAACCAAGTTATGTGTTCAGCTCTGTAGCAAAGCAGCTGAGGCTCTCTGTAGAGAACTTTGGAGGATCCCTTCCCTCCCTGACAGCATTACATGGGCATATCTGTCCAGTTGAGACTGGAATGAAGTGTGGCCTTTGCAACATCAGTGTCTTGTGGTGAAATACAATTCTTGGCTCTGTGGAGATGGTCAGCAAGAGACATTAAAAGCCACAGAATTGCAAGAGTGGCAGCTGTAACATGATGTGACCACTATCACTGTCTTTCCCACACAGCAGTTGAGGTTGCCTAGACCCCTCAGATCACCCTGTCACTGCCAGGAATAATTTGCTTTATTTAGCAAGTCTTACACACTGACCTACAGAAGCTTCCTCTATTTGTTTCTAAAATTGTCTTTGTTTCCCAAATATTTTCCCTCCCTATCCCCTTTTTCTGTGACTGGATCTGCTTCCTCTGTGATGGTGTTTGAGCCAGTCATTACAGCCCAGCTGGTCAGTTAGGAAATCTCTATTTCCATTTTCCCATTGCCCACTGGTCTGTCTTGAGGTTGGCTCTCACTGGAAATGACACCTGCCAAGGTGAGAACACATCCAACAAACCAAGGTGCTGTCAGGAGTGATATATCCCTGCTCTGAAATCTGTCCTGCTGCAGCTTTGCAGCTGCTGTTGCTGGGGTTCTGTGCCTGGAGAGACTAAACTGAGCTTGGGAACAACGGAATCACAATTCTGAATGCAGCATCAACGAGCCCTGCCTGCTCCCAGCACTGCAAACAGGCAACTGCTTGCCTTGAGCTGATATGAACTGCACACATTTGAATTGCTACAGGCAGCAAGAACTTGTCCCCTGTGCAGGAATTTAGCACAAGTCCTTTAAATCAATCACTGGAATGCTACAAACTTCAGAGCACACCAGTTCTGAGCTGATGAATGTGTATTTCAAGCAATCCATGAAACATGAGATTAATAGGTGGGTACTGGTAAAAGGAAAAGAGGAACAAGAGGAAGATCAAAAAGTAGGATAGAAGATACTGACATTAAAAGATGCCTGTCCTTCAGCTGCTGATGGGGGCTTATAAAAATGAGTTTCCCCACTGCAAAGGGCATGTGAGGATACGTAGCATTCTGCAGCAGAGAGACTCCAGGGATGCTTACAGCAAATAGGACAGCCCCAAGCAGATAATAGCTCCTGAAATGCTCAGTTTTGACTCCTCACACACTTTTTGAAGCTTCATTTTACACTGAGACTTCACCTCTCCATATACATCTATTTCTGACTCCAGCTGTGCTGTGTAACATCTCACCATGTCCATTTGGTGTCTGATTGTTCATCTGTGCTTTTCTGTTTAAGTGATCAGTTAGCCAATTCTGACTCCCAAAAATGATAAATAAAGTAGGTTTCAGAGTGGACACACCAGCTGCTCTCACAGCAAGTTCTGAGCAGGTTACAAATGCCTTCCATGACTGTTTGCAAAGGGTGTATCTGTCAATACCTTCATTATTTGTATTTCTCTCTGAAATGGTGCGTAAGACACGCTCATGTAGTCCTGGAACTGGAGCAATTCTAACTCCAACTCAGTTCTGGGCAATATTGATGCCTCAGAAGTAGGCAGGTCACCAGCAACATGACAACAGAAAGTCCCTGGGGTTGAGACTAAGATGCTGTAAAAGCTCTCTGGCAAGGTTTTACCCTGAGATTTGCTGTTTCTGCAAGATCATAAAATGTCTTTGAGGAATTGAAATAGATGTTGAAATTGAGGAAGTTGGAACGGTGTCAAAGGAAGGCAAAGCAGAACATCTTTCTCCAGTCACTTGGCTATTTAAACAAGTGTAAAATGTGCAGTTGAAATGCCTGAGCAGTGTGAGATGATGATGCCACACGTATAATGGGTTTCCAGAGACAGGTTTGAAAACCAAGTTTCAAAGAGTTTGTATTTCAGAAAAAGTGGGACTTGCAGATATGAAAATTGGTGCTTTAACAAGCTGAATTACAACACACAAATCCACATGCTGCAAGGAAAACTGAGTGAGGAGTGATTGGACTACACAGTCAAGTAAGATACTTAAAAGAGAGAAATACAGGTGTCTGGGCAGCTAAATGAAACAGAATTGTTGTTTTAGTCCATCTTGCCAGCCACTTCACCACTGCCAATAATTTACTGGATCAGTATGAAAAGATTGGCTGGAAAAAAGTCATTTGTCTACCTGCCTCAGATGGGAATGGCTGCTACAGAATGGGAATAGCAACTGCCCCCAGGGACCAAAATAACTTGCAAGAAAGGACTGAGCAGGAGAGAAATGTGTTCAGGGGAGGAAGAGAGCAGACAGCATACAACATGAAAGGGGCAGAGTGATCATGTTAATGGAAATGCAGGTCTTTTTTTTAAAAAAATAAAATCTATAAAACCGAGAAATTAAAAAGCAATGGCTCTGCAGGTTCTTGCTGGAGTGCTGAACACTTCATTTAAGCTGATGCCTGTATCAGTCAGCATTAAAGCTCTCAACTGTTAACTAAAGCAGGGAGGGAGATGGTGATCTGGTGGCCACCACAGCTCTCTCTCACAGTGAGAGAGACCATCAACTCATGGGGACCCACCTAATTGCTTGGAAGTGAGAATTTTAAGGCTCTGAGCCAATGAGGGTTCCAGAAACATTCACTGTCAATTTTTGCACGGTGTGATCCATGACAGAAGCCTAAGGGCAGTCACAGTACAGAAGGTTGGCAAATACCACAGTGGTGGGGGACAGACACTGCCCTGCCTTTCACAGATACAGAACTCAGGAACATGAGCCAGGACAAGCTGTCAAGGAAGAGATCAGAGACAAAAAAAATCAACCCATAAATTTTACTGTATTATTTCCAGAAGGAGATTTTATCCTGGATTTTGAGATAAGGAAGGTAACCTAGCCCATCATTCTGTCCACCAGTCACAGAACACTCTCCCCTTCATTACGGACCAGTGAGACTTAAAGTCAATGAGAAACTGCTTCACCATGCAACCTGGCAATGCTGGTCTCCTATTCTCCTTGAAATACAAGGGAATTAAACACTCTGGAAGTCTGCAAGATTGCTACAGCTCTTTGAATAGCATGGAAAAACATGACTTTGTGCTAGAAACTTGCCTTGGAAAGTCAAGTCAGTATGGCAGTGCCACTACACCTTGTGTTATGAAACACTGGTAGCTCCAACCCAGACCTGGCCTGGGCATCAGGTTTCCAGCAGCAGAGTTTTTAGGGCTTTGGGAAGGCAGTGCTTCTTGCTTCAGTCCAACAGCATCACAAACAGGCCCATATTCCTTATACCCCCCTCCATTTGCAGCTCTAACTTCCTTTTCAAATCATTGACTCTTTATTAGATTTACTGCTCATCCATAATAAAATAAATTGTTTCTAGGATTGTTTAAATGATGCCATCTATATTTTTATATTCAAACAATGCAGAATAGTCACATGGCTATTAAAAAAATAGAAAAAATACAAAAATTATATTTTTATATTTTATAATAGCTACCTCCTGCTGCACAATTTCTGAAAACAGTATTTCCAGCCTAGAAAAGGAGAGGTTTCTGTATAAAGAGACTGAACAGCACAAATGAACATGTCTGTCACTAGGTCTGAGAAAGGAGAAAATCACAGCTCTGTCTGCAGAAAGAGGTGGAGGGAGCAGGTGAGGGGTGTGATAGATCAATGAAAGGAGGGTTAATGATTCACCAACCAGTAACACCCTCTCACAGGTTGTCTGAGGTGATCATTTTTCTGCCAGTTCAAATGTTAGTTCATGGTCACAAACCAGAGATCTGAACCTTACATGGCCAGACAAGGTATTCTTGGCTCTGTCTTAATGATTTTGAACTTCCACTCTCTCTGGTTGTGCTTCCCCATAACTGTGGCAGATGCTGAAAGACTCATCAAATAACCACAGCCAGGCCAGTGCTCAAAATACAGAGAAATGAGGAACAGCAGTTGGCTGGTTACTTGTAAATGAATTGTCCTTGCTGGATGAGCAAGTGCTGCTGTGTGCAAGTGAAGGGTGGGCTTTCAGAAGGGATCCCACTGCTCCAAACATCTCATTCTTTCCCTTCATAAACTTCTCCCAGGTCCCAGGCTTCTCTCATTCTGACATTAAAAGGGAACCAGAGACTTGTTCAGTGACTGGATTTTTACTCCCTACTGAAAGCAAGGTTATACCCTGAGGCTGGATTATTATAGTTGAGCTTTTCTTTCTCCCTTCAGCCTAACCAAAAGAGGGTTGGTTTAGATGACATGTAAAGAAGTTTTTTAAAGGTGGTAAAGCACTGGCACAGGGTGGCCAGGAGGTGGTGGATGCCTCATTCCTGGAAACATCCAAGGCCAGATCGGAGGAGGCTCTCAGTACCAAGGTCTAGTGGAAGGTGTTCCTGCACAGTGCAGGGGGGTTGTATTACATGACCTTCAAAAGTCTCTTCCAACCCAAACCATTCTATTTATCTGGATCTATTTGATATCTTTTTATATAATTCAATTCTAAGCACTCAGGGAGGGGCCATATTTTAATCTGTATTTGTGTAGCATCAAGTACTGTAGGTTTCTGGGCTATGGTAATACAGATAACAAATTGAAATTACTGGGTAATTAATACTGGCCTGGTGCAATCCACCTAGTTATGGAAATGAATGGTACTGAAAGGGAGCCAAAAGCTTGCCCACAGACAAATTACACTGCAATTGTCATCTGGTACCACTGCAGCTACAATACCCTCACTGCAAGGGAAGTGCTCAATTTTCCTGTACCAAAACATTAGGCAAGAGCAATAAAGGTGTGGATTGAGGTGCAGATAGAACAGCCCAAAGGCTGTGGGTTTCCATGGAGCTCTGAATTCTGATGGCAGCAGGGATAAGCAGTTGTAGATTTCAGGCACTGAACGCCAAGAGGCAAAAAGAAGGAAAGGCAAAGGCAAGGAGACGTCCCAGGCTTTCTGCAGGGACAATGCACCCAGTCTTGTGAGGAGTTTGGAATATGGAAAGGATTACCATACTCACATAGGCTCCCACGATGCTGCTCTTGGCAGCCACGAAGATGAGGCAGATGAAGATGGCAGATCCCAGCATTCCAACAGCACAGACAAGAGGATCAGCTCGCTGCGTCTTGGAGCGGCACCACTTGGTTGCTCCTGCCCCTGTGATCACACCCAGGAACCCAGTGAAGCAAGTGATTGCTCCAAAGATCAAACTATTAAAAAAAAGAAAAAAAGAGGAAAGAAACAAAATAAGAAAAAGGTGGGTGGTTTTGTTGTTTTGTGTTTTGTTTTGGGGTTTTTTTTGACATTTTCCTCAAAATGGGCATGGTCTTTGGACAAATTATTAGGACAAACTGACTAATGGAAATTTGCACAATTTGCACAATGGTTTTGCAAATTTTAAATAAAACAAATGCTTGTGATTTTAGCCCTCTTCCCCTGCAATTAAGAAAAACCCAGGGTATGAAATTTAGCATTGTACACAGGCTTTGATCCATGGGCAAAGGGGTGCAAAGGGCTCACACTGCTTCCTTGGGTGGAACTGGGATTCCTACAAAGTGCTCTGAACAGCTAATTATGTATACACAAAACTAATTAATAACCTGTACATTGATCATGTAAGGAAAAATCATGGACAGGCACCAGGAAGTTTCAGGGCAAGGAAACCTGACAAGACTCTTAAATACCAGTGATTTCCAACATCTGACTTTATAACTCCTTTCAGGCCACTTCAAAGAAGCTTTTTGCTGTTACACATTTGAAATGTGTTAATTTCAATTTAAAGAGCCAGGACAGTTCTCCATATGATATGTGCAGGACTTGGACTACAACGACTTGGGGTACCACACTAGAGCAGCTTGAGGACAGTTCAAAATTCAGGTGTCATTAAGGAGAGGGGATTTCTCTTTGCAATCAGGCTGGAGTTGTGTGTTTTGCTCAGTGCATTTTTGTGGAACAGCCTGAAATTGCCTGCCAGACACTCTGGTTGATGGGACTCCACACCACTAACTACTTTAATTGAGATGGGATTATGTCTGCTAAGGTTTTTCCTAATATTATTTTCCCTCATGAGCTAAAAAGCAAAAGATCTGACAAAAGGCTTTTTAATGTCCTTTATTTACCTGGTGGGATGCTTTTATAGCATTTTCTTGTTTGTGCCATCATTGTAAATCACAAAATGAAGAATTACTTTTCACAGCTTATGTGTTGCAAGTGATGTTCCATTACCAGGACTGAAAACCCAAACCACTGTATAACATCAAACACTCCAGCCCAAAGTGTCCCAGATCTCTGGGACATTCTTCAGCAAAACTCAGCACACACAGCAGTTTACAGAGCAATGAAATAGAGAAGTCCTGCCTCACAGAGAAACAAAAGCCTGCAGGATTAGTCCCTGCAGATTTAGGGGAACCATTCCAACCTCTGAATTACAAGCACCACTGGGGCTTCCTAACCTACCAGCTTATTCTGCTGCTATCACAGATGGGTCTTAAGAACCCAAATTCTCAACTCTCCAAACATCCTCCTTAGAGGATTTTTCTTTTCTCTTTTCTCCTCTGCACCACAGCCTGGGAACTAAGACAGAGCTGAGGTCATTGCTTCTCCCTTGGTTTGACTTCATGCAATGAAGAGAAGAAATATAGCCTAGTTTACAATCCCAGCATTTCCTATCATTGTTGCAGGGACCTAGAGGAAATTACAGACATTCTAGTGCCTTGTCTCTGTGGGATTTGCCTGTTTCCTCTGGTAAATAAGCCCCCACCCCCTCTCCCCCTCTGTAAAGCAACTGACTCTGACTCTCACCTATCTTTGGTGCCACAGGGCTGGGAGCTGCAGGTCTCTGCTGTCTTCTGCACCACCTGTGCTCTGTGAAGATACAGAGGGATCCACATACCGAGTGCCCCTGTGGCAAAGGAGACAGCAGAGGTGGCCAGGGATGAGAACACATAGCTGCGGCTGTGGAGACAAAAGCAAGAGAAGGTTTAGTGGGGAAAATGAAAAAGCAGGACCCCCACACAGGAGCCTCAGTGACAAAGCCCAGTGTTCCCCCACAGCTGCCACCTCCCCTTGCCAAGGGGCAGAGGTAACACAAGCTACAAAGGAATGGAGAAGAAGAAGCAGGGAACATTCACATGTGATACTCCACTGATAACAATATACTGAACTCATCAGAGATGCTTCACAGGACTGTTTCAGGGGACTGTTTGAGAAGACAATCAGTACTTGGTCATTAAGACATGGTATGCCAATTACTGGGCTTTCACCCTAATGTCACCTGTTTACTTGGATGAGCAGTTTCCCTTCTCCCTCCCCATCCAAGCCACCACATGGTTACTACTTACATAAACTACTAAAAGCAGTAACACAGAAATAATGATAAATTATCCAATATCGTTTTTCACAGTCCTTTGGCACTGGATGACAATACCAGGCAGGTATTTTAGCCAGTAGTTCTAAAAATGAAGGATATCACAAGTTTCCCATCAGGATTACAAGGTAACCTTGAATTCACAAGTGAAAGTATTTGCACATTCACAGGCCAGTTTTCTGGAAGGAAGTGCAGCTGCTTAAACACTTGTGAGCACGTGAACCTTTATGCACACACACAAGCACATTCAATTCTCATGGATTCAGTCACATATGGTTGTTCACATGTATTTAAACTTGCCATAGTGCCAGCTTCTCTGTGTGTTTTTTATCTTAGATTGCTAAAACTCTCCCTTCCCCCTGAGCAGAATAGCTTTTTTAAAGAAGAAAAAGGATCTAAGTATCTGAACAACAGTGGCACAACAATTAATACAGGAACACAGCAATTTCTACACTTCAAAAGCCCTGATTTGTGTGAAGTATGAGCCAAAGAAAGCAGACTTTTTCTTAGATGTCAATCTTGGAAAGGTTAGAGCAAAACTTGGAATGCATCATTGTCACAGCAGTTGATACCTCATGTAACTGTGATTTTCTTTCCTAGGTCCACAGACTAAACTTCCTGCAATTCCCTGCATGTCGTCAGTTTCCAGTCTCACTGTGCTAAATCCAGACCATTGGATGTTCAAATTAAGCATCAGAGGTAAAACATGGTTTTCACTCATGCTCTTACTTTCTAATCAATGCTTTCATGTCTCTCAGCCACGAAGTCCGAGCCTTCAGCTGCCCCCCAAGTTGTTCAGCATTTCCTCTTTTAGCAGCAGGCACAAATATCAGGATGAGTGTCCCTGTTATCATTCCCAGGAGTGGAGATACCTGCAAGAAAGGAGCAGGGAATTAGCACAGGAGTCAGGGGGGTTTGCTGTGACTGGCCAGGAAGAAGCAGAACACAGAATCTGTTTGGTTTCAGTGGCTGTTCCTCACAGCCAGGCACAACCTGTGAGCATCGAGGCCTCTGCTCCTTTCCTTCCTCCCTGGACTCTCTTATCTCACTCTGGAAACGTGCAGCTTTGAAAATACTGAGTGAGGCAGTCCATTGCGTTAATAAGTATCAAGATTCATCTAACCATGATTCTTGAGTGATATTTAACTCTTTGGAAACCTGCTCCCAGCTGGGCTGAGAGACCAGCTGGTTTCTGGGTGAGTGCAGAAGCCTTTTAAAGGCAATTAGATCAGCTGAAAGATTTCTGGGTGGAGGGAACATGTTGGCTTTGAAAACCCTTGCTAGACACGCATCCCTCTTGCAGCTAACCCACAATGGCTTCCTATTTTCATGCATCTTCCTCAGGTTAACTCAGTACAACAGACCAAGAAACATTGAAAATCCAGGCTGGAAGACAGGAAAACAACACATTCAAGGGCTTGGCTTCCCAGTATCCAATCCTTTCTCCCAAGCACTACGCAAAAATACAAAGACCCCAGAGCATTTTGTAAGCTATAAAAGCTATTCTTATTTTGACACTGGAATTCCATTATTGTCAGAATGGAAAATAGCTCCATCAGAAAAATAGGAACACGGATTTCGCTGAACTATCATCTCATCTGGACATGCTATTTAAAAAATAAATTCCCGTTAAAAAAAGAAAAAGCTTCCATTATTAACCTGAGAATGGCCTTTCCACACGGATCAGTGTTTCATGTCCAAAGGTGACAAACTCACAGAGAAGGAAAGAGAGAAGTATTTCAGAACTTAAAAGTCAGGAAAATCGCTCATCCAGGAATACATTGAAGCCTGGTATAGTATCCTTATGACAGCTGAACAGAAGACACAGCACTAGTAAAAATTATTGGAAATGCTGTTTTTTTCTACAGCCCGATGATTGCAAGTCTCTTTGATTTTTATCTAAAAGCTTAAGTACCCACCAGGACAATATCCATGAATACTCAGTAATGCTGCAGTGAAACACTTGCTTTGTTATTAAATCCAGAGACAAAGCTGCCATTTATCCATGTGCTCTTCTGTCTTTTTCAGCCCACTGAAGTACAGCTTATTCCTGACCTCTCCTGTATTTGGAGCCCACAGGAGGGAAACATCATCTTGGGGAATCATTCCCACTTGCAAGAGTGCAGTAATTGCCAGAGGGATGGAAGCTGCTTTACACTGATGTCTGGACGCTTTCTGTGAGTGCTGTGTGACTACAAAGACTGAGCAATGGTGTCCAAAGCAACCACCACAGATGTGTGCAGCTCATCAGACTCCTCATATTTTGTACAGCCAGGGAATCCTGCACCAGTGTGTCATTTATAGTGGAAATCATGACCTGTAGGGGGTACAGTCTAGCAGACAGCCTGGATTTCTCAGGATAACTGTGAAGACACCACTTCAAAAGTCCTAGTGATGATTCCTTTTCACAGAATGACCATTTGGGTTTTCCAAACTGCAGTTAAAGCCCACTGACCAGAGGAGGGGCTTTGGGGTTTTCACTCCTTGTGTTGGCCTCTGCTCAGAAGTTCACGTTACTCTTAAACATTTCTGCTAATGAGGCAGAAATGAAAGCATCCTCTTGGTGGGGAGCTTTAGGCCACTCCACTTTCCACTCCAGGTGCACAGCTGGAAACTGCCCTCCACTGTCCCAGCTACAGATGAACTGTTCATGGTGATGTTCCTGGCTTTGCTTACCCTGGGCATGGCCTGTGTTACAGAGGGCATGTTTGCTTCAGATGGGAACCCCTGTACTTCATCACCTACTGTTATAAACAGTGTTGGCCTGAGCTTCATGAGCTTCGTGGTCTCCATGAAGTGCCACAGCCAGAGAATGCACCTCACATGCCACCCACCACACCAAAGGTCAGAAACCAGTTCTGCTGGGCCACTTCCTCTCAGCTCTTTCAAGACATCTTTGTGTGCAGAAGCTGTTTGTGAGTATGTGATTGGAGAGGATTATCTTTTCAGCCCATTTATCAGGGTCCCAAGAGGTTAAAATAGAAGGAAACTGACTGTCTCAGGGCAGAAAAACAAGCGGAAACTGGAACAAAGTGTTTTTTCCTCAAAGCAGGAAGCCATTCTCAGAGTTTCTTGACAGCAGGGGACTGAAAGACTGTGGAGTTGATTTAAGGCCAATGCCTCCTCTTCCTGTCCCCATCAAGAAGTCATGATTGATTGATTGATAACAAAGTGATTGGAAAATTCTTGCTCCCAAGCAGGGAATACAGCAAGACCCACAAGCCAAGCCCACATATCTTTGCTTAGAGAGTGCATCTGCCATGCACTTCACATCCATAGATGTAATTTCCAATCCTTCACCTTTCAGATATAATAACAGGTTGAGCCACTGTGTGATGGAACTCTTCCTAACACCAACCAACCAGCTCTCATTAAGAGGTGTCATTAAGAGGGACTTACCCGCAGTGCCCAGTGCCAGTCTCCAGCAACCTGCTTCACACTGGAGCCAGTGATGTATCCCAGGCCACTGCAACAAAGGCCAAGATGAGAGTTGGTCAGAGCTTTAAGTGTGCCACAGTCACAGCTGCTCTTGGACAAAGGCAAAGAGAGGCACAACCAACTGTGTGTCCTCAGCTTCCTTGTCCTACAGGAAGAAACACGGGGATTGAAGCAGATGGTGGCTAGTATGTGACTTTACCCAGCACTGCTGATCTAAAAATGTGCAAATCTGATGGAAATTTGGAAGTTTATAGCTGACCTTTCAATCTACAGTGGATGGAAACAAAGACTTTAAAAGAATTTATTTCCCAATTTCATTTCTACATCAGGCCTTTCTCTGTGCTAATATGAATATGAAACAATTTTATGCTCAAGCTTTCAGTGAAAAAGTGTCCTTCAAGGACAGGCCATATTCCATCATTAGGTTTTTTTTCTTGCCACTAAACAGTACTTGGTTCTAGTTATGCAGGAAGAGACTATTTTCTATTAGCTTGGAAGAAAAATCAAGAACATGCAAGAAGTTTGATGGGAGACCTTCGGCCACATGTAAGACAAAAGGTGTGTCACAAGAGACTAAAGGTGAACATAGCCAGGTTTTTCTCAACATGAACTGAAGGTAAATACCCTTTTTCGAAACTGCTGCATTTGTTGCTGAGATTACCTTGGCTAAAAGTTGCCAGGATTGCAGTGGGGCAACTGTGAGTCCCCCTCTCCTCTTCTTTATTGAAGAGACTGCTAAGCTTGGGAGGTTGCCAGCTATAACCTCCCTAAAAACTGGACATTTTACCCAGACAGGCCCCAAAATCAAACCATGAATCATCACAGACTGGTTTGGGTTGCAAAAGACCTTAAAATCCATCCAGTTCTACCCCCTGCCATGGACACCTTCCACTATCTCAGGTTGCTCCAAGCCCCGTCCAACCTGGCCTTGGACACTGCCAGGGATGGGGCAGCCACAGCTTCTCTGGGAATCCGTGCCAGAGCTTCATCACCCTCACAGGGAAGAATTTCTTCCTAATATCCAACCAAAACCTCTTTCAGTTTACAGCCCCTGCCCTATCCTCCATGGCCTTGTAATCCATGTTGCTGCTGGATACTGAGACAATGGAGTCCCAGAATCAGGCTCAACAGGATGAATATTTGTATTCTTTCTAGTTCACTGAATTTTCTATGTGAATACTTGGAATCCTTGGCCCTCTTGGCAAAATATTCTTTTTACTAGTTAAAGATCTGTTTCTCTCTTTTTCCTCAAAAGCATAAGGATGTTTGCGAGTTTTATCTCACAGGAAAGTGTTTCAGCTTGTAAAATGCACCACCAGAAGTTTTTCTCTGCGTTTGGAACATGTGGCCCATGTATTCCCTGCTGGAAATGAACCCACAATGCCCTTTTGCCCAGGATGTTGTCCATCTTTGAGAATTGGTATGCAAACTATGCAAAGACACCTTGCTGACAATCTCACAATAGAGGGTCAGCCATTATTTTAAAAAATAAAAATAATGACAGATTCCCTCCCATCCCAACAATCAGATACTGTGTTGGGCTGATAAAGAAACTCCCCTGAAAGAAAAAGTTGACTAAAATATTTTTATTCCATTTCCACCCCGTTGCTGTAAAAAAGTAGGAAAAAAACTAAATAAACCAACAACTAACTTCCCATTAGTTCCCAGAAGCCACACATGAACCAGTAACAGGGCTAAAAAAGAATCTAATTCCTGCAACTAATTAGTCACTGCTCACAATATTTTCCTGTCTAAACCATTCCAGCCAAAGTCAAGAACTATCATCATTAGCAATTTCAAATCTGTGTCAGTTTATTTAAGAGAAAAGCCAAAACCAGGTTGAAGAAGCTTCGTGTCACTCACCTGCCCAGAGGAATTGCAAAGTAGAAGACAGACAGCATGAGGGTCCTGGTGTTTTTGGTGAACAGGTCCCCAATGATGGTTGGTGCAATAGTGGAGTAACT
Source organism: Cyanoderma ruficeps (assembly GCA_008694505.1). Taxonomy (NCBI): domain Eukaryota; kingdom Metazoa; phylum Chordata; class Aves; order Passeriformes; family Timaliidae; genus Cyanoderma; species Cyanoderma ruficeps. The sequence continues at coordinate 498,698 of VZDJ01000529.1, read as the reverse complement.
CGCTTCGCCGATGCCAACCAAACCCCGCGAGAGCACAAGGAGCCAGAAATACTGAGAAAAGAAATATAAACATTAGCAGGTCCCCCCTTGGCTTTTTTAATTCAGGATGCACAACAGACAGGGAAATGTGAATTCATGTGACTGGAAAATGATCCTCCTGTATGCATTTATTTTTAGAACTTCAGAGTTGTTTCATTTGTCTTTTGCCCAGAGGAAAGGGACTATATTTTTTGTGAAGATTTATAGGCATGAAGGAAAAGTAATAATAAAACATTTACTCAGTGACATTCAAGAATATATTCTAAAAGAGGGAGAAGACCCCTAGTTTGTTCCCAGATCCCAGCTCACTCTTGCTAAGCCTGAGTTGGGAAGGTGTGGGGAGGTGGGTGAGTGTAACAAGCCCTGCTCTGGGATCCAGAAACAGCAACTCCTGCCAAGCACAAGCCACCCTCCCCAGCATGCCAAGGACAGGTTCTGACTGGGAAATTCTAAAGGCCCTTCAAAGCTGGGAAAGGGTTGAACCTGCAATCCCCCAAACCAAACATCTTCATTAAAAGCTATGGAATAATGGAATCTTTCAAAGGTGCTAAGCACCTATCTCACTCCACCTGCCTTGAACAGCAGCAGACACCTCCCCAAAGCCCTCAGGGGAGACCTGAGCGTTCCTGGGAGCCCCAGGAGCATCCATGTACTCCGTAAGCAGGACCTGCAGGGAATGACTCGGAGCCACACAGGGCAGGGCATGGCAGAGACACTCAGCTGCCCACGGAACTGCCCCTTTCTGGGTAACAATCCCACAGAATGAGGATGTACTTCACATTCAGGGCAACACAATCTAAAATTATCAAAAAGGAATTGTTTGTCTAATAGAATTTCCTTAATGGCCCATTTCAAGCAACACTATCGTGAACAGCGAGGACCTGATTTTCAACCTAAGCTCTTTCACTGCCCCTGCAGTTTTCTGGGTGCTGCTGAGTGCAGGCTAAGACACAATGCTTTGATGCCTGAATACCTGAAACATGAGCACAAGCAAACTCTCAGCCATCTAAGCAGCTTGAGCTACACCCAGAAATAATTGCAGGGGCAGAAATGAACCAGTCAATGCAGAAAGTTGTAAGCACAGGGAAATCTATTTGTACAAATGTAACCTCTACAAATCCTCTATTTACTGTCATTATTCTATAGATCATTTGTGAGAAGAACAGCAGGGATTTAAACTGAAGGAAGGCAGGTTTTGATTGGGTATTAGGAAGAAATTCTTCACTGTGAGGGTGGTGAAGCCCTGGCACAGGTTGCTCCATCCCTGGCAGTATCCAGGGCCAGGTTGGACAGCGCTCGGAGCAACCTGGGATAGTGGAAGGTGTCCCTGCCCATGGCAGGGGATGGAATGGGATGGGCTTAAGTTCCTTCCCAGCCCAAACCACTCTGTGATTCTATGCTTATGATATGTCCTTAACCATGAAAGTGCTTTGGGAAAAATGAGCTATTACCAATTCTTCTTCTTCAGACAGGAAAAAGTCAAGGGCAATGTCTGATTTTGTGCCCTACAGCAAAGCCAAGCTAGAGTACAAGTCTCATTCACAAACATGGAAAATGCCATGCAGACTCCAAGCCACGTGCCTCAGTCACAAATATATCCATCAGCAGAAAAAATCTACCACTGACATCTTTGCATTGTTTTCCTCACTTTAATCCCTGGTTGAAAAGAATATTTTGAGGATTCCAAGAGCCACAAAACCAAAACACTTCTGTGTACTCTTCACTTCCTTATATTTTGGTGTGAATTCTGGAGCAATACTCATTTTCTCAGGAATTCAAGTTCCTTGTTGGCTGGCAGGGTGTGTGCAGTGCTGCTGGCATTCATACACCTCCCAAAAGCTGCACATACGTAACTCACACATGTGGGTGTGAGCAGAAAGGGAACTACTGTGACTCAAGGGATTTAATTGATGTCAGTTTCCCAACGCTCAACCACTCCACTCAGAAATATGCTGGCAGGCATTGCTGCACAGGTAACCAATGTATTTAGAATGAGCAACAGTATTTATAACGTGCTGAAAGGCTTAGTCATGCAGAATTAGAAAGCAGAGAACTGGAGGCTGGCTGTGGTTTCTGAGGAAGTTCAGATCTGGATCACAGAGAGGGTGACAGGCAAAGTAGTCACCTGCCTGGGATGAGCATGGACAATCTCACTTACACCTGAACAATGTCAAGTTCGTAAATGCACTGGATGTTCCTCAAATTTGAAATACCTACAGAAAAATGACACAGTTTTGTGCTCAGCCAATATTGTTTCCAGTGAATGCACTGAGTAGGAATTTCCTCCAAGCAATGTTGTTAGAAGGTCCCTCTTACAATCCTTGTGCAAAGCAGGAAAACTGTACCAAGTACTCCTTTTGCGGCAGAGTGACTCAGTTTCATCAATACCACGGAATCAGATGCCCAATACAATGAAATCATCTGAAACAAGTAACACATTCACTCCCCTCCCTCAATTCCTCCTCAAATCCTCCTCCCTGGCTTATCCCATGCTGACACACTCCAAATATCTGTTTAATATTTAAACTATGTTCTTTGAAGCAGCGGTATTCAAACTTAAGTAATGAGATTTTGACTTCATCTGGGAATAAAAGCAGTCTTAAAAAGCATAATCCACATAAAGACCTGAATAGTATTGCCCTTCTGAGATCAGATATTCAAGACTATGGACCATGCAGCCATTGTGTTGCGACAACTAGATTAAAAAAACAAAAATCTGAAACAATTTAGGGAATTATTTACAGTTGGTTCTATATTGTGCCTCATTTATAGTTGGTTCTATACTGTGTCTCATTTTGGAGCTCTGTATCTAGGATTAAAGGGCTAATTCCTCTTCTTACCAGTTCTTTGGGATCTTTGGCTAGCATGCACCTGGTTGGAAAATAAATGCACTGGATGTTCCCCAAATTTGAAATACCTACAGAAAAATGACATGAGTTTTGTGCTCAGTCAATATTGTTTCCAGTGATAAAATTAATTTGTTAAAATGAGCTCGGGCCTCCCATCTTCTATCTCTAATCAGTCACTGATAATTTATGTTTTAGTTGTCCCTGAAGAGGGACAGCTGGGGAGCTCCCCAAGGCAAAAAGCAGTCCCAGCCATGACAGGCCTTGTCTTTTTTTCATGTAAGAAGAAAAAAAGACAAACAACAAAACAACTCTAAAATTCTTACGCTGCTGCTCATTTGGACCACAGACATTCCATGAACCACTCGGAAACTGGTCCCAAACCCAATCCATATACAACACTGACAACTGCTATTCTTTGTGTACATTTATACACATACACCCATAGGAACATTCCTTTTCCTCTCCAAGTGCATGTGGACATGACAACCGGCACAAACACATGACAAAGTCAGATATTCCACACGCTGAGGAAAATTCTGTTCTCCTCCACAGCTGTAGCAGGACACCTCTGCCATTTCCTCTGCACTGGATTTTCCCCCCACTGCTTTTCCATTTATTTCCTACCTCAAGGTTCTCAGGAGTTTAATGAGAGAAAAAGGGCTGACACCAGCTCAATTCTGTCAGTGCACAAAAGCAGAACAGGCAGCTCAGACTTTAACTGAATTTCACTGTTCCCCAAGCAGAAATTGATATAAATTGAAGAAGCTCGTTCCTTTCTATATGACTTGGTAACTCTGCTGTAATTTGTTCATCTGTGCAAGAAGGTTTCTGGCAGGAAAACTGAAAATATCTGAGTCAGCTTTCAGGACCTGAACTAGTTCCTTCCCCACAGGTTAAGCCCAGCAACCTCAACACTCATCAATAGTGTTTTCCTAAAATGAAAGGCTTGAAACTGAAGGTTTTTTAAAACAAGGCGCTATCAGGGCAAGCAATAATTTGCCTTTAATTTTAGAAAGCAATCATATCAAAAACTGTCTGCACCTCCATGAGAGCTGCCAACATCTGGTTTGGAGAGATGCCATGGGTTTCTTGGAATGACTGCAGAGCTTCAATCCCCCTCCTTGCCCGTGTGTCAGCCCAAAGTGCAACTCCATGGCTGTGCTGATATTCTGCAGCCACAGCCACTGTGCTGAGGCACCAACCTGCCTGTGGCACTGGGAGGGGACACCTGAGCCACACAATGTGACTGCTACGAGTTCCAGGAGCAATTCAGATGCAAAAGGGCTTCCAGTGCCTTTCTCCAGCTTGTGGGGCTGCTGAGACACAAACCATGGAAGATTCCAGTACATAATAAACATCAACATATGGAAAGAATGGGGCCTGCAGAGACCCAGAACTGCCACAGCATTCCTGGGAATTTCCCTTCAAGAGATGACATCACCAGAAATGAATGCATGGTGAAAGCACTCGTACCTATCAATGGGAGGTACAAAAGGTCAATGGTCATGCTCTCTTCTTCTCGTCTCCTAAATATAGACAAGGAAAAACCCCTATGGCCATAAAGCAAAAGAAACCCAATCCCTCAAAATAGCAGTGTGCTTCAGAAGGGATAGAATTCCTTATGCCTTGGGGATGTACCAATAAGGAACAGAAAACTCTACCTACCAACTTCTACATTTCTTGAACTATCATCAAGCCACGGACAACAAGAGTGACTGATCATGGGGTCCAAGGGACCTGGTCTCATTACTGTCACCAGCATCACCGAACACTAGAAGCTATGGATGTGACAATCCTTCCAAAATTTACATCTGAAAAAAAGCTTTCATGGTTACAGTTAAGTATTTATAATACAGAACCATTGAATTGTTAAGGTTGGAAAAGACCTCTAAGAACATCAGATCCAACAGATAAAATGTGTGATGTGGTTTCTATTCACACCTTCATACTGACTTTACTCTCAATCTCCTGCACACATAAATGTTTGACAGCCTAGGACACATGACTAGCTTTAATCATGTCTGGCAAAACCTCCTAATTATACATTTATCCTAGTTGTATAGACCATTCAGGAAGTAATATGTGTTTTAACAGGTCTAATTACATCTTGAAGTTCTTTCTCCTTTTTTAATTAGTTAACAAAAGGAGTAAAGCCACTGTTCTTTAAAAGATTATCTGCTAGTGGTAAACCTATAATCTGCCAAATATGTGTACAACTCTGAACCACCAGATTTACTCTCTAAAGAATCATATGATCCTTAAGCTTTGGTTATTAAGTATTTGCATTTGAATGGAGAATAGCTTGTAAAGGTTTCAAAAGAAGCTGAACACATGCTGCTTTCAGATGAGGGACACATGGACTGAGGAGATCACACAGAAAGAGTCACTCCAGAGTCATGAATTCCTGTGTGTGCACAGCACCAATGCAAACCATGCTTAAAACTGCTGTCGCTGGTCTAAAAGAAGGATCTATTATACTGCTACAGCACCTGCACCTGTACCCTTCCCTGTGTGAGGATGTTGAGTTAAACTCCTGTGGATAATGCATTTAGCTGATGTCAAAGAGGACTCAGTACCATGAAATTCCTCTTTGAGCTGAGTTTTGCCATATTTTCCTTTTTTTATTATACAGACATTGTGCAAAAATCAAGAACATAGAATCAGGGTTTGCATCCTTTGAAAGAAGATGTGAAGTCATTCCTACCATGGGCAGATGGGATTGCCACACAGAGCCTAAAATGTGGTGAAATGACAATAAACTAATGGGAAAGCACTGGGATTGACCTAATTTCCCTGAGTTACACTCCTGTATTCCTCCAGCTGGCTGAACCTTGCACTAGGCAGCCAGGGTAGCACAGCAGTCACAAGTGATCAGTTGTGACTGAGATACTGCTGGAGCCAGATGAACAAAGTAAACCCCAAGGGCTCAAATATCGATTCAGGGGCTGCACAACAGTGGTTCTCTTTGACAGCTGCACTCACATGCAAGAATTTGCCCTCCTCGAGCAGACCCTGCATTTTCTGGCCAGGCAAACATCACTTCCTCCTCTGCTCCAGAAAGTTTTCCCAGCACTTTGCAGGATTTAAATGGTTACTGATGACACACCACACCTTTTGCCAAAAGATGCACTATTAACTATGAGGTAAGCCAAAGCAGGAACCTGCTCTGAGTATCGGGGTGGTGACTAAGAGCATCGACTCCTGCACAGTCACAGCTCAAATTCCAGCTCATTAGCTGAGAGTCACTGAAGAGCTGAGCACTGGAATGACATTACGTATTTATTTAAACACTAAACACTAAAATTCTCTCAGCCCTCCCAGGAATGAGGGCTCACCTTGAAGAATCTGAAAGTTTCCAAGTCAAACAAGGACACTGACATAACACGAGAGACAAGCTGACATTAAACAATGAGGTTGATGTTTCAAATTCCATTCTGTGCCTGGATGGGTGACAAAGGCCACAGTAGAACAGATAAGCCTAAATACATCTTCCAACACTGTGCACCCCTAAAGCTTTATGAATTTTGCATATATATAACCAAGGCACCTGGCTTCCATTGGTTGATACAAGTCCTGGGCCCAAATACTTGATGGGAATGTTATGTCAAATCTAGATATGAAACTCAAAGTTACATGCCTCACTTTCGTAAACGTAATGGTTCTAACTCTTCTCTAATAAAAGCAGAATAAACATTGTAAAGAGCCAGAGAGGGGCTACATAGTACTGGTGAATTGTCCCACAACAATCCTGAAGAACATGTCCTCCCGTCAAGTCCAGCCCAGATTTTTAAGTAACTGAATATTCATTACAAATTTTGGCCATTTGATGTCTTACCATCTGGGAGATCTTTGAGCAGGAACAATAGAAGATGAAAACTTTTATCTTTATTGACAAGTAATCTTACCTAATCCCTCATGAGAACTGCCAGCCAAGAGACCAAAATACAAACCAGCATGGGGGCAAAACTGTGCACTGAGATGTTTTGTTGATCAGTACTTTTCTTCCCTATTCAGAGGTTGGCTAAGCACTGGTTTCAGGATTTCCTAAACCAAAGGGAGTGGGTTACGCTCCGTCTCTGGGTGGTACAAAGGGCCCAGCGGGGCACATGCTCAGGTGGAGACTGGTTGGAGACAGACTGGGGGGTTATCAGCTGTGAGCCAATGCTGAGAGTTATCAGTGTTTATCTGTTTGCTGTAGAGAAACAAGTGCACTTAGAAGTTCATGCTAGAGTTACCTGTCAGATAAATAAATTATAAACCACCCTTCTCACCTCCACCAAGAGTTGTCTCCTTATCAGCCCTGAGCCCTGCAGGCAGGGCAGCCCAGGGCAGATGCATTGCAGCTGCTGCTTCTTCTGCCATTTGTCCCACTGCAGGGAAGTGATTGGGTTTAGATTCCTCTTTTCTTCCCTCATTGTGTGTGTTGTCACTCACTCATGCCTACTTCTCACTCCCCATCTCTACCATCACAACTACTTGTAAGTCACTACTGCACACAACATTTCCCAGAATTTCTATCACCATTAGATTCTATTTAAGTTCAACAGCTTCCTCCCTTCTAATTGAACTCTTGATGCTAAGTCCATCTTCCATCACCATTTTTAAACTGCTCTCCTCCTTTGCAAGCACTCACAGAATTAGAGAATGGCCAAGACTCGGAGTTTTGATGTAGTCTGGATCAACTACAACAGGCTGATCAGGATAATGTCCAATTGAGTTTTGAGCATCTCCAAAACGGAGGAGCCACAACCATGCTGGACAACCTGTTGCAGTGTTGGACCATCCTCAATGTAAAAGTGTTTCTTCTTCTGTTTAAGTGAAATTTCCAGTACTTTAGTTTGTGCCTCTTGCTTCATCTTTTCACTGGGGGCCTTTGAGAACAGTCTGGCTCCACCTCTACACCTCCCATCAGGTATCAATATGCACCAAAGAAGCACTGTGGGGTCTATGGGGACAGAAGCAGTCCTAGAGTGAGGCTGCCACTTTGACAAAGGTACAGTATTTAAATTCAGTTAAATCCATATGGCAGACACCATCTCACATTTGCTGCGTCTCTGCCACATTCACACTAACCAGGTTTTTTTATCACTCCTTTTCCCCTAAGCCTGCTTGGCATAGAAAGTATCCTAGTTTAAATATTTGTGTCTGGCAAAGGACACTTCTCTTACCCAAAGATCCTCAACTCTGACAAGCAGGTCACTAAAATTCAAGTGGAAATGCCCCAGGCCTTCTTCCTTCAAGTATTCACAGGTTTTATTCACACATTCATATTAGTTTTATTCACATGTACTTATTCTACATATGCTGGCTGCAGGTTATAACTGTGTTACAGATGAGACCGATACACCACACCTAGATTTAACAGCAAGCTCCTGAATTACTGAAACCTTAGTGCATTGATTAAATCACTTGCTCAAGGGTCAATACTGAAACCCTTTGCATTTAGGATGGACTTATACAGCAGCTTCTAAAGCAGGTCTGATTCCTCTGCAGCATCCATTCACACTTTGTCAAACACTTCCAAACTTCAGCTCATTTGGATGCATTAAGTGTCTCACTGATTCTCAGCTCTAAACATCTCACCTTTGAACAATTCCCTTTAGGGAAAATTCAGCTGGTACTCAGAACCTTACAAGGAGAAAGGAGACTAGAGCAAGCAGAAAGAGACCAAAATATATATTTAAATATAAAAATAAGCAAGGGAGATGGAGCAAAGTCCACTCACCTTTCCTTTGATTGTCTCTAGTATTTGTTAATGGCTTCAGTTCTCCCAGGTAGCCTGTTCAGGCACACTTAATTGAATGTGGAAAGTTTTATTTGGGAATGCATTTAAGATTCTGGCTGATTAAAGCATCCCTTTGAGATTTCTATTATTATTTAGTATATAAAAATAACCAATAAAACTGTAAGATACTCCTCTTTCACTCATCACACCCTTCAATCAGCAACTAAAGTGTTTAACAACTGCATACCTACAGGGAGGCTCTAAAGTGAAACACCTAATTAAATGCTCTGGAGATAAAAAACAAACCCAAACCACCCTGGAAACAGCCAGACTCCCACAGTACTTCTTCCACAGAGCTGCTCTGTGCTTCACAGGGACAAAAATTCGTGGCAAGGTTTTCTGAGGTATTTGCAAATGTGAAATTCCCTTTCAACACCAAAACGGCAGTGTCTGGAATTCAGGTTCCCATCACTCTCCCCTCTCCAAAGCTGTGGCAGCCCTGAGGGAATCCTCTGTGGCTTTTCAGTCATTTTTGAGCAGCACAAAAAAAAAAAAAAANNNAAAAAAAAAAAAAAGAAAGGAAAAAAAAAAAGAAAAAAAGAGCAAGCCCAATTCCCATTCTCCACCCCATTAGGTAGTGTAATTACAAGACACTGGGTGATGAAGCAGCACCACCAGGGCCTGACAAAAGGGTTTACTGATTATTTATAAAAATATATACCATCTATATATATATACACATGCACACACCATATATATGTAACAATAATATATAAACCATATATAAATATGGTTCATTTATAAAATGAGTTAAGACAAAGCAGCATTTCAGCTCCCTAACTGAAGGGCTTTTCATTTGATTGACCTGCCCATGGTAAAAATACTAGGACATGCAAATGGTGGGATTTCCATTCTCCTCAGTTTAGATTCTTGGGCATTAATGTTGGATTAATGACAGGGACCTGGGATGCAATTGGGAGGAAGATACCAGGCTGCTCACTCACCAAACCCCATCCAGCAGATGCATTGTTGCTGTAAAATAGACCTTAAAGAAAAAGGTTGATGTTTAAATAAATCACAGGGATCATAAAGAGCCTCATGTTCCCAGTGCCTGGTAGAAAACAGAGTTAAAACACTTCTTTTCATCCTTGGCTCTGGTGTAAGGCCCAGAGGAGTCCATGGTCCTTCACATGGCTGAAATAATGGTCATTTATCCCTGTTACAAAACCATTACACCAGAATGTGTCTTCCAAAACTGTTCCCCTAAGAACACTGATAGTTCTGGGTCGGAAGCAAATGGTTGCTTTTTGTTCCAGATCTGTCAGGTGGGACACACTTCCCAGCACTTGCCTCAAATATCTCTGGCATTAGACACTATCACAGTTTCCTTCCTGAGACGTGCAAACACAGCCAGAATCACTGAAATAGAGATAGGAAGAAATACAATGTATTTTTGCAACTGTGGAAACACGGCAAGGTTCTTGACACACACAGGCTCCCAAATGCAGCTGGAATATAGGGTGGCATTCCCTGAACCAAAGGATATTCACAGGTAACAAGGGCTACGTGTCTCAGCCACTGCTGAGCCACAAGCAAAGCCTAAATCCAAGCAACAAAGAGATTTTTCAGAACAAACATTTACAGGCATTGATACCTAGCACTAACAACATGTCCACCTCCAGTGATGTCCACAGAAATGTGTGAGATCCAACCCCTTTAACACGATGGGCCCTCTTGGCTGAAAACTCTTTGGTTTGGATCAATTCTTAAGCAAAAATTTAGTCAAATCCATCAGACAGGATATTCTTGGAGAGCACAATCTCATGTCCCTATCCCTGAAACCATTGCAGAAACTGTGATTTCTCAGCACCCTTTGAGAAAAGCTTCAGCCAACTGACTGAGACACAAAAGTGTGAAAACTTTGCCCTCACTAGATGCATTTTCAAGTGCAGAACAAGTTTTGAGAGTGCATGAAGGACACATTTTAAGGGAATTTCTCAAGGTTTAAATGAAATTAGCCAAAGTTACAGTCCCTGCAACTTTTCCCATACTGTTGGTTCTGCTGATTCTTGGCATATTTTGCTTTGCATATGCTAAAAAGTCAAGTGCACCAGCAGGTCAGCTCTTGTAGGCAGCTTTGCTGAAGAACCTTTTAAATCATTCCAAACTCTGATTTTTGTTCCTGCTTTCTGTTTTCACGCTTCCCTGGCTTGCTGACTCAATCAAGATCCAGAGGCCTCCAAGAACAAGGCTGACCTTGCAGTATGTTTGGCCCAGATCTGAGAGATGCCTCACTTTTAGCTTCAGATTTCCAGAGAGAGAGTGGTGCATCCACCAACTCCTTCTACTTCGGAGTTGCTTCTTATTCATGATCTTCCTTGAGCAGTTGTCATGTTCCTTTTTGAAGTGTTATTAATTGACAAGGTTTTGTCATGCTGTAGCTCATTTTCATTCTTTAAATCCAGCCTATCTGACAAAATGACAACCTATTAAACCACACTAAACACTTTTGGATGTTTTGTGACTATCTTCTCATGAGGCTTCATCACTCATGTTTTCAGTCCTGATGATCAGCATCACTCCCAGGGATTTCCAGCTCAAGATCTATTACATAGGGTTGAGATTAGTACTCTAATTCGACTTATCTGAATTGCAAATGCAGTGTTTTGTGTAGCCTGGGAACTTTATACATTTGAAAGAAATGTCAACCCTTCAAAAGACTAATTTAGCACCTGGTACTGTAAGACATTTCCCTTCTTCCCACTATTTGCACATGACTTAGAACATAATGGTCCTTTTCCCAGCCTTTATGCACAACCCAGGAGGCCAAAGACTGTGTGGCCACTGAGGAAGCACTTCCACTTCCCAAGGAGTGACTGATGCATTTGGATCAGCAGGCAACCAGGAGCCCAACCAAAGAAAGCCTCAAATCCATACTTTTGCATCTGAACAGAAGGCAGAGCCTGAATAACACATTCTCTCTCCTGCATCCTGTTTTTCAGGACAATATGCAGCACCTTCAAGAACCATCCTGCTAATACAAAGTTTAGATTTGTTTCCAGGCCTCCTAATGAGCCTTAACCTGGGATGAATGGATTGTTTTCTTTGAGAGGCATCATTAACCAAACTCTGCTAAAGCACTGTGCTTCCTCCCAAGGCATAAGCTTCAAGAACACCATCCATAAGCTGCCTCATGTATATCCACGCTAAACACACATCAATTTACAGCCTTCAAAAATGGCAACACCTCTCCAGACTTGTATCTGACCATCCCAGTGGATCATGAAGGCACATGTTCTACGCCAGCCTCTCTGTACCCTCAATACACAGCTGGTGGGGAAGATAATTCCCAGAATAGCAGGACCACCCAGGCACTGCAGCAGTGACTCTCTTTGCCTTTTGAACTCGTTTGGCCAAGCAGGACATCCCGCTAGGGAAGCCCAGCACACACCCATGGACCCCACATCAGAAATGATTTGTGTCCCTCAGGCCACAACACTGCTGCAAGGATCCTGTCAGGCTGATGGGAAATTTTTACAATTCTTTTATATTTTAACATTTGCTTGGAAATTACATGCAGCACTACTACTTTTTTTCCCTTTATTCATTTTTTTCACACCAACTGATTAAAGCCAGTCTATTTAAGGAGCATTTTTTCTTTCTTCCATTCCTTCAATGTTTTGAACAAGGCTGAGCTTAAGATACTGTCATAATTATTTATAAAACATAATGCTAAAGCATTATGGAGACTTGCACTTACACAGAGTTAGGAAATAAGACATTATTTGTGTTCCATCAGCATGCCCTGGGGTTAGGCCTCTGCTGCAGCATGACAAGCAGAATATACATTTTAATAGACAACACAAGAAGAAGGAATGTTACCAAGACACACACAGCCTGGAAATAAACAAACATGCCTTCCTCCCTCTGCCTCCTCAGCAAATAACTGGCCCAGGTGAGATTTCCTGCTCAGGCACAACAAAAACAGGACAGGTGAAATGTTACAGGCAGGCATTGCTTCCACATCATCCAATAACTGACACAGCAGATTAACTTTCCTGCACTTCAACCTAGAGACTATAAATTCAGCTTTCTGCAAAAAAAATGGGACAAACCTGTAAAGGTCTTTGGCCTGTGAAAATCTTTCATGCACCATGCTGTTGTGTCTAAGCATTTCCATGACCCAATGAAACAGCATCAAACGTATTGATGCAGGGTCTCATCTTAGTTGCCACAGACACACAAAACTTCCCACAGACTTCCAAAGAAGGAGCTGACTCAGAACCACAATCACAGACCTTGTGATCACAGCTTCAACACCTTCCAGTAACCCAGATAACAAATGGAACTCTGAAACAGGACAGGCAATTAAAGGGGGCCCTTGCTGAGACCCTGTGCAAATTGGCATTGAGTTTTGAGCCTGTTTCTGGATGCTCTCCCAGCACAAACCTCTGTCCACCTGCTCTAGAAAATGCCTGAGCTCTGAGGGGCAGGTCTGACATTTCAGTGCAAGTGACTGCCCTCATTCCACTGAGCTGGAATGGCAGCCTCTGCAGCAGCACACGGGAATGCAGGTGAGTTCTGATGCTAAGCTATGGAAACATCTCTTCTTTCAGCACCCACAGCGTTTGATTCAGATATTGTGTGATTTCAGAGCAATTAATGACCTAAAAGGAAGTGGCAGGGTGCAGAAGGCACATTTATGGACACAGAGCTGCACATAGCTGAGGTGATTTGAGAGATTTGAACAGGACATGGTGCCAGACTGACCCCACCTGGGGAAGGTGAGATGTGGGGGGTGCATTTTGATTGCTCCCAGGTCCCAGAAGGGAGAGAAAACCATTCCTGTTACAGACACTCTGCAGATGGGAAATGCAGTGTGTGGTAGAAATAGTTACATCCTTATGATATTTACTTGAAGTTCATTTTTCTCATCACAGGAATAAGCTTTCTGAGTAAGCTTTGGAACTGTGCTGTGTCTCACTCCTGGCAGCCACCACCAGCTGTGTTTTCAATAACTCTTCCCAAATGCTTCACAGATACATGGACACAGATACTGGATGGAAAAATCCCAACACTGAGCAGAAAATACACTTCAATTTCTGATAACACCTTTGAAAAGCTGCTCCTCCCATAGATTGGCTTTTTTGGGTCTGATGCTCTGAGAGCACCTTAATCTGGTTTTCATTTATAGCTCCCTTGGAAGAGAGTCAGGTACAAAGGGACAAGGTAGCAACACAAAATGACCAGGAGACAAACACATAACAGTAATTCTGCATTCTACAACCATTTCATTTACATAAATCTTTTCCCAATGCTTCCCTCCTTGGTTAGCAAAATCTGAGGGGACAGTGAGGACCTAAGATTGAAGAGCTCAAATCATTGCACTTGTCTGTGCAAGACAAGATGTTCTTACAGAAAAACAGTTTTCCATACAGGATTTGAAATCAGCTGTGCTGAAGATGATACCAGACTTGACAGATACCCAGAATACCTTAAGGCCAGCTCAGTCAGTCCTCCATTATTAAAGGAATAAGCAATAGTGTATTTTTTCCTACAGTACACCTCATATAATCCATATGAAAAGATGTGAGGCAGTAAAACTTACAAGAGCACAGGGAACAGCACTCGAAAGGAACAGCAGGTGCCTTCTTGCTGGGGAGGGGTCAAAGAAATGGTGCCTTTCAATTTCCACATGGTGCTGATGGTGGGCTAATGGCTGGACCCAATGATCTCAGAGGTCATTTCCAGCCTTAACAATTCCCTAAGTCTAACAGGGGCTGTGGGAACTCCCTCTCTTTAAATTACCTCCTTTCAGACATACAAGAGAGGGACAGTGAGGCAGAATCAGCCCATGTAGAATTCCACTCTACAGTGTAAAGCAGAGACAAGAGCCTTTATCCTTTCCCTCTCTTACTGGGACTGCTGAGCCACCTAAGCCCAGCACAGCACCTCCTTCACCTGGCACCCACTGACCCCAGTGCCCTTGGCACAGCTGCTCCACCGTGGGAAGGAGGGAGCTCTGATAGCTGGAAGGAGATGAACAGACTGGCACATCTCACTCCAGAGAGCAGAGACACAGCAGGAGGCTGCAGGTACCTTGTGGTGCAGGGGGCACTGGGGCAGCACAAGGGGCCAGAACTGCAGCTCAGAGTGATTTGGGAGCTGACAGCACCCACACAGAGAGCACCAGCACCCACCTGACCTCCTGATAAGACAGTCCACAGTAGGTAATATGTTTCCTGAGCAGTCTAGCAAAGGGCAAGTGTGCAGAAATCCAAATGTCAACAGCACGTGCTCGTCTGCAGGGCTCCTGTGCCACATCAAAGCTGGCAAAACACAGCAGAGCCAACCAAGGGCTTTGGCCATGAACCTCTTTGTTAGTTCCAGCACCACTCCTGTGACAGCCACAGGGCCTGCCAGGAATTCCCTCTGAGGAAAGGGACTCAGTGCACATGCAGCTGATTTCCCAAAGTTGCTGGGAGAATCCCTTTTGCCTTTTTTTATACAAGCGAATTCTGCTCAAAAATAATAGGCCGGAACAGTAGGATGTAAACATTCCAGTAATTCATGGTGACTTCAAAGACAACACTCAGTCTCCTTCTTACATATGAAATGATGGCTTGGGGATTTTAGTTTTGTTTGTTTATGTTTTTCAAGCTGTGTATTTGTCTTGCACAGTGGAACCACAGGCACAGGAGCTGTATGTTTTTTATTACAACTTCTGCTGGAGCACTTAAGACTAAAGGCTTTTTTTTTTCCCCTATAGTGAATCATCATGTGTAGGGGGTGGCTGGATTATGTTTATGTTTTTTTTAAATTAACCAGCTAACCATTTGTTCCATGCTGCACACAATTTGTTGCTTCTCTTTTAGAAACTCCTTGAAAGACAAGCTTTGGAAATAAAAATACATCTGGCAAGTCTGAAAGACAGGACTTGAGCAAGCACTTCAGACTAACTGGAACTCCACCATGGACAATTTGCTTCCTCTTTCAGAGATAAATCAAAATAAAAGGAAGAGAAAACAACAACAGGAGAAATACCTATCCAGCGGTAAATTGCAGTGGGAGCAAAAAGGTTTTATCATGTTAGCTATATCAAAATCTGAACAGAAATATTTATCAAGAACCGGAGAATTCAAAAGCACATCCTGGTTTACCTTGTTAATTCTTTGCTTTTCCATTTCCCAACTTTCTAGCATGTGCAGCTCCGGTATTTCCCAGCCAACCCACATTACCACAGCCTGCTCTGGGCTGCTTATTAGGCACTCTTGGTCTCCCAGCCTGGTGGAGCAGAAGCCTTTGCTCATTTATAAGCCTTTTACACACAAATATGCTTTATTCAAGACATTTACATGAACATAGCAGTGTTTTAGAAGACTAAAGAACAGTCTGCAAATTTTCACCTCCAAGATCCTTGCTTTAAGGGGTGCCTGCCCACAAGGGAGAGGGGTCCTGATGCCCCAGAGGTTGTGCTGAGAGGGGCAGGGAGTCTAGCACCAAACCCCGGGTTCATCTGACACAATCTTCTGCTCAAACAAACCACCTGAGAACATTTATCATGACTAATACCCACGGATATCCAAGCAGCCAGAAACAAACTCTCAGCACCTGGCATGAGCACTCCTGAGAACCAGGTTGCTTCATATGAAGCTGTTCAGAAAGAGAGAAATGGTGCAGTTGGGATTACAGACCCTTCCCAATGACAGCTTGGAATATAAACCACCTCAGGGTGATCAGCCACCACATGCAGTCAGGCACTGTGCTCAGGAAAATGCTGCCTAGGGAAATAAAACTGGTCACTTATTAAATCAGAGTCTATATTGATATGGAGGAAGACAAACATATTTTAGCTTTTTCTGTGGCTAGAAACACATCTGGGTAAAGAAACTCCATGAAGATTGTGCACTTGGTTCATTACTTTGGGATATGACTCTATACCACACAGAAGGCTACTGATTTTCTGTTGATTTATTATAGTTCATGAACCAACAACCAGCAAGTGTTTTCCCCAAATGCTTGACAAAAGCCAAAAATAACAGAAGAAAGGATTCTGCAGGTGAAAGTGCCAAAAGTTGTGCTGGTAGGTGCAGAACTGATTTAAAGTCAGGCTTAAAGGGAGAAAATCTCTAAGCAGGTGTTTGTGCTTAGGAAATAAAAATTAAGATACATCCATTATTTATTGAAGCTTCTATAAATGGAGTTAATCTGGAGATATGTCTAAATATGTACCAACTTTACCTAATTTTAGATTATGGAACAAATTTGTTAATGATCTCTTAATGGAACTTGTATTTTAGGAAGTGCTAAACAGTGTCGTAGAATAGAAATGTGCAAGGTACCAAAACAGAGGAGGCCTCATGTCTTATCTTTCAGTAGAGAAATTTAGTACTAACATAAATTATCAAACCACATTAAAAAGTGAACTTATCAATATTATCTCAGTCTTACTACTTCTGATGATTTTCTTCAGTTAAATTTACCATTAGCTATTTTTATCTATGGAAACAGGTGTATTCATGGAATCACTCTGATACAGTATTTATTTATTTTTTTACTATGATTTGTCTCAAAATTATTTTAAGATCTCACGAACAGTAATAAAAATTTCAAGCATGAGTTGTCCTGTTTCTATTTTGCTGTGTGTGGAATTCATGTATTGCTGTTTTCTATCCCCCCCTATATACATTGGAACTACCCCCACATTTTGGCCTGATTTTCTTTTTCATTGTGAGAGCCTATTTTCCACCTATTTAGTAGCTACCAGCAGATAAGAGATTAATTCTTCATTTATTTGACAGTCATTATTCCATGCTAGGAACACAGAGATACTTGATAATAAATGACTAATGATATTTTAAAAAGGCAGAGCTCTCTAGCACCGTCTGCATGGCACACGTATCCAATTCCTGATTCATTTGCCGATTTTCAGTCACTTTTTTAACTCAAGCAGAATAAAATTTGGACAGTGTCTTAGATGAGTTGTTTACTGTGCTCCAATCCTTTTGTGCTGGTTTTGGCTGGGACAGAGTTAATTTTCTTCCCAGTAGCTGGTAAGGGAGCATGTTTTAGATTTGTGCTGAGAACAAGAGCTGATAAGACACGGATGTTTTCATTACTGCTGAGCAACTCATACAGAGTCAAGGTCTTTTCTGCTCCTCACCCCCCAGTGAAGGGCTGGGGGATGAAGGAATTGGAGAGCCACAGCTGACTCCAGCTGAGCCCAGGGATATCCCAGGCCACAGGGCATCATGCTCAGCAGATGAAGTTGTGGGAAGACAGCAGGACAAATGAGAATGAACATGTCTCTTCCTGTAAATTTGTTTGCACAAATAATCTAGTCATTGACACAAGCAACAGCGTTTTTCATGGCTTCCTTTAGATGTTCACATTTTAGCCAGGAACTGACACACTACCAAAGAGCTTCACAAGCTGGGTGCCTTCAGAGCTCACCAGCTCTGGAGCTGCTTTCAGCCTTTGATAAGCTGTCTCTTTCCATTTGCACTCCAAATTTGAGCTGTGTGGCTGTGCATACTATTTAATTACACAGTGACAGGATACATGAGGAACCCTCAAAATTTGAAGAAAGGCAATCCCTGAAGGCAGACTGCTGTTCCTCCTGAACAGCTACTGTTTCTCACCTAATTCAGGATTTTTGGTGCTGCCACATAAAGAAGTTCTCTAATGGGCTTCGCCTGTGTCAACTTGCTCCTTCCAGCCCTGTGTTCCCATGTCAGCTTGGATGTGAGCTTCTCTACTCACTGTAGTTTTACTACTGCTTTTATTTATGCCAGCAAAGAGTTTTTGATTTTTCAGCTCCTTGTCCTCCTTCCCAACAAATACATGTACTGACTTAAANCTGAGCCTTTTAGCATGTCAGGAATTCACCTTGTTCAATGTGGCATGTCTTCCCAATTAGAGACCAGGCCTCCAACATGGACACCAAAGTGGGAGGAGAACAAGGGAAGCTGGATTACTCTTAGGATCTTGCTCAGCTGCTGCAGCCACTGAGTACAGAACATCCTTACAGCAGCTGCTACTTTTTTCATTACCTCCTGGAGTCAGAAACAGGAGCTGGGCATGAGAGCTCTGGATTAATAGGTAAATCTTCTGGTGGAGTTGAGGATCACAGGAAAATCAAGACAGGGGATTTTTCTAAGTATTAGGGTGGTTTTTGTCAAGATCCAGACAAAAAGATCCAGGTGGTTTTTGGGATCCAGAGTTAGTACTGATGCATATCCAGGATGACTCAACACAGGTCTGGCTATTTTGATCTCGTCTCTCTTATGACTTCCAAAACATTGGGGTTTGGATTCCAAACATATGCTACTGCCACTCTGAGCCCCTGTGCACAGGTATATATATTAATTCCTGAACTACTTCAGCAAATAAGCCCCAAATCCTTAAACTGAAATTCAGCTCTGAAAACATCAGTCCAGTTCCAGTGTTCCCCTACTTCCAGCTGTGGGACCCAGT
Organism: Cyanoderma ruficeps; assembly: GCA_008694505.1. Classification (NCBI taxonomy): domain Eukaryota; kingdom Metazoa; phylum Chordata; class Aves; order Passeriformes; family Timaliidae; genus Cyanoderma; species Cyanoderma ruficeps. Next base: position 479,609 of record VZDJ01000529.1, on the reverse strand, counting down.
TGACTGCAGGGAGATCAGTGAGAACTTAAGCATAAATATATGTCCATAACACAAGAAGTGTTTATAAAAAGGTCATTGGTTCTCTCTAAAATACTTCTCCCTTTGGGCTCTGATCAAAGCTGCTTTTGCAGAATGTTATGAGAAACATATAAAGAAAAAAATTAAAGAGAAAACCAAAAAATCCTTCTTTATTTTAGATGAGAGACATTCTTTTTCTGGAAAAGGTGCTTCCTGGCCAAGGGTAACCCAGAACAATTTACTGAGTTAAAGGCTTCCACATTTGGCCATATGCATTTTGCTTTAGAAATGCAGCAACAGCCAATCCTGGTGAAAGCCAGACTGACATGAGTGCCACTGCCTGCTTTAAGTGGAAACTCTCTTTTTTTAAAAAACTGAAGAGCATGTGGGTGGGCAGGATGGAGAAGGGTGGAGAGGTTTAGTCCCTGGTTGTCATTCTTTAGGTGTGACCACAATGCTGCAATCTCTGGAACGCAGCTGGACAGAAAGGATGAGGAATGCCCCTGCCTCCCTTGGGAAAATCAGTCTGATGATGCCAGGAGCTGTGATTTGTCTCTCCAGGAATGTTGCCACCTGCAGCAATTAAATCTCTGCTATAGTATGATTTAAACAAGAGGATATTTCCCCCCAGAAACTGCCAGATCATTGTTTCCTCCAAATGCCTCTGACAGACAAGAAAATTAAAGCAGTGAGGAGTCCTCAAAATGGGGCACTGCAGTTGTCCTGGGAGCAGGAGAGGGATGCAGAGCTTGACAAAATTAAGTGAGCCTGACAGCTCCATCACCAGTTTCCCCAGACAAATCCACGGACAACTGTTAAAGGAGCTGAAACTGTGTCTGATCTCCCTCCATGTCATCATCCACTTTCTCTGCCTTGCTGGACAGAAACCAGAGTGCATCTGTAAACCCACTGCTGGATGCATTTTGTTATTCCACATACCATGAGCAGACTTCCCAACAAAATCCAAGGGCTTCAGTTACATATCAGAAGACAAGCAAACCACTGTGTAGCCATGGATTCATTTTCCCAAGACTTTTGTAAAGCATTTTAAAGCTTCTTTAGGATCTCCCTCTAAACAAAGCCCTTATGTCAACAGAAACTCTTACTTAGACATGCTTCACCTGTTACTTTTTATGAATATAATAATATTTTATGAATATGCACAATCAAAGGATGACAGCTTTCACAGTTAAGCAAACACAGTTACACAGAGCACACTTCTGCCACAAAAGGTCAGATAATACAACACGCTAAATGTTAAATACACAGGAGAAGGATATGTTCCCCTTGAGCACACTGGGATGGGGAGTTATTTAGGAATATATTGTCCCTGCAAAGTGTCTTTGCAAAGATCTTACCTGTTCAGTGATGAAGGAGCTTGAAAAAGTGACAGCTGACCAAAAGAAGATCCCACAGCTGAGAATGATCTTTCTGTTGAACCGGTCACCAAGGTAACCAAAGATCGGCGCCGCAACCATGAAACTGCAGATAAAAACTGCAAAGGAGACAAAAAGGAAAGAAATGTTTAATGAACATCAGACCAAGAACGGGAAGACTAATTTTCTGCAAGCCAAATCCTCTAGAGAGCAGTTCCAAATAATTAGACATTCTGCAGTCCTGCCTTGCAGAGTAGTGCAGGCTGAAGGCTTTCTGAAGTCAGCGCTTCCTTAATCAAACAGATTTTTCATTCCCAGAGAAACTTCAGACCAGTGAACTCACATTACTTGAAAGCACCAGCCCCTCACAGTCAGCTGAGCTCAGATCTGGGAGTGGGCAAAACCAGGACAGAATAAATTAAGAGCTTCTGTTTAAATGTTACTGAGAAGGTGAAGTGGAGGTTGGAGGGAGTTTCAAGCAAACAGAAAACAAGCCAAGGGCTCCTTGTTGGCTCTTGCAGCAGAGACCTGAGAGAAATGAACCACAGAAGCTGAGGTTCTTTCATCCTTCCTAGCATCCTTCCTATTTTAAAGAAATTATGAAAGTGAGGAAAACCAGTAAACACCACTATCGTCCTACTGACACCAGCATGTCTCCTCACTAGGTCCTTTCACCATCATTAAACTTGTAGTACTTGTAGTTAAACCCTTTGAGGAGCAGCAGCTTCACTAGAACAAAGAGTTTTAACGTACAAAGTCCAGGATTGTCCTCACCTGAAAGAATTCAAGTTCACCCTTTGTTCCCCCCAAAACCCCCAAAGCATTAACCTAAGACCTTCTGTCATGGAGGAATGACGCTCTTGACAGAGTAACTTCTGCAAAATCACCTCAATTCAGAGTTCACTCCTCTGCCCATCTTAAAATAATCTGGCCTGTGAACCTCCTGAGAACATCTCAAATGGGGCATTCACACCATGTTCCTGGTTAATTTGGATTTTGGCAGAAATTGCCAGATTTTAACCTGATTTATGCCTGGCTTTTGTCTGTCCACATTAGAGAAGAGGATAAGGATCCATGTAATTACATGGATTTTATTGGTGTGTAGTATGAACTCTGACTATAACTGGCTGTCTTGGGTTCAGCAAATTCAGAAGGATTTGGGTGGGACACCAGAATACCCAGAGGCCTCTCTTTAGTCACAGAGTCCTGACACTCATTTGTTATCAGGTAGGTCTTGGGGGGCACTGTGGGCTTTTGGCATAGTCTGACCCCAGCTGTCTACTTTTCATTGTATAAAATGGGGTGGGGTGATACAATAGGTTAAAAAAAAATAAAAAGGAAAAAAGTCAAGAGCAGAGGACACCCCTTTTGGGTGGAATGTGCTGATAAAATTAAAATGGTTAAGACCTAAATAATGAATTTTTCATGGATGATGATATAAGACAGTTCAAAAATGTGCAGAACGCTGAACTATGACTAAATGTCTTTTTCCTTTTAGTATATTAAGATGTCAAAGCTGCTTTATAAATAATGCATATCCATTTGCATCTGTGTTTTGTGACCCATGTGAGTGTGTATGTATTTTGCACTGTGATATTTGAACTAAATTACAGGATTACTCCTTTTACATTTAGAGGAAAATAAATCGAGACAATAGAGAAATGTTAAGGCCTGAAATGCAGCACATGCAACACATCACACAGACTTCAATAGTAATGTTATGAACAGTTTTGCTGTTTAGCTCACACATAAACCCCACTGACACAACTCAGTCCCTGCATCTATCCCAAAATCCTTTTGCAAACAAAACCTACAAATAAAACTACGAGCAGTGTTTTCATCTCAGTTTTACAGAGAAACTAGAGCAGAAGTGGCTCACAAATCTCTGCTCAGCAAGGGCACATCTGCACTGGCCCCACTCCAACAAGGCACTTAAGCACATGCTTATATTAGGCACTTTAGAGTCATCAATTCCATGATTAAGTGCTTTCCTGAATTAACACCAAGGGCTTGGCATCTTGCAGAGCTGGTGCAACAACCTGGCACGAAGGATATGTGGCTGTTCATTGGGAATGAGAAGCAGAAAATGACTGTGACTCGTCCAGACCAGTGTGACACTGCAATTTGATCTTTCTCTTGGAAGGACACTATAATTCATTCATCTCAGAATCCCACATTCTGCCATTTTAAGATGTAAAAAGACACAAAACTGAAAAAGCTTCCAAGGGAAAATTAGAAACATCCAAGCCAGCATCCCACCATTTCAAATATCAAATAACATGGTTAATTCAACTTTGAGACATGCAGGGTGTGATCCAAAAATGACATTAATCAGTGGGATTATTAGCTTCAATGACCTCTGGATCATAAACGAAAAGTCTAATTCTGGAATTTGGGCAAAATGTACAAAGCTCCTCTTTCAAATAAAACAAACCAAAAAAAAAGCTTGTCCAATGACTTTCCAACAACATACATCCTTCTGCTGCTCAAATCCCTTTGGAGGATTTATTTTTGGAAGACTCTGAGCTGCGAGCTTTGTCAGTGGTAAGCAGCTGACTTGACAGCTCCACAAGGTGTAAAACGAAAGGACAACAGAGCCAAATAAATAACAGGTAACGGAACACAGCTGTCACAAGAATAAATGCAATTTATATCAGAATATTTATGACCCAAATATGCATCAGAGCATTGATTGACTCAAATAAATGCAGAGTATGATGGCTGTGTGGTCTGTCAAAAGGATTTGCCTGTTACAGGCATTTCCCATGAATCAATTTTTGCAATTACTCCTGCCAGTGACAGCAGAGACTCCTGAGCCCCAGCCTGGGCTGGCAGAACAGAGGTGAACAAAAGTAGGGCACATTCCCAGGTAGGATGGAAACCTGAGCTGCTCTGGAACAGGAGCTGAGCTTCTGTGACAACTCAACACCACAAAGGAGAGACCTCATCCAGAAGACACAAAACTGCAGCACGTTCAGCTGGAGAGAGGGGCAGCAGAAACATGTTTAATCATTAGCAACAGAGCTGAGCATAAGGCAGAGGGTTGCATTCCAGTAAAGGAGCCTGGCACTTGTGCCAGCCTCTTCCTCTCTGGCTTCTCTCCCTTCTTCCACAGTATTTTCTGTTCCTAGCACTCACCCTCTTCCAAATTAATAAAATTGAAGTGATAACACAGCAGCTGCTGCTTCAGCTCAACCACAGCCACCAATCTTTTCTATTAGGGTGGCAGTGGGACAGAGGTTGGCATTGCACTTTCTTCTTCCCAATCAGCGCTCTGCTTCCCATTTTCACTTAGAGACATCTGAGAATATTACCAGCTCTTGAAGAAATGCAGAGTGCAAGTCAGGGCAGAGTTAGAAACCCACTGGGATTTAAGAGCTACTGTGACGGCAGCGATGGCATCAGGAGGCAGCTGTGGGCAGGTACAGCTCTGGCAGTCCCATTATGGATGTGTACAGCTAATTTCTCCTGGTAAATGATCTCCAGCAGTGCCAGCAAAAGTGGCTCAGTCCCAGCACAGGGTGGAGCTGAGATACATTTTTGCAGGAGTAAATTATCATGTGAGCAAAGGATGAATAAACAGAAACATAGTGAAAACCATCAAGGAGGGAGGTTCTTCTAAGTACAGGTATTTTCAAAAGGAGAACCCATTTGTCTTTATTCCTCCCTTTGTGGCTTAGCCAACTGTGGTGAGAGGGCAGGAAGAGTGTAATTGCCCAAACAGGATGGCTTGGTGTCTATTTCTGCCTCTGGATGCCTGTCCCACCCTGTACAGGTGCACGAGCACTTTCTCAGCCAGCACTGCCCAGCTTTTTCTGTGCATGGCTGGAATTACAACAATGTGCAGCATAAAAAGTCCTACACGTCCCACCCAAACACCCACCAGACATGGAAATCATCCTCCCAAGCCTCTATTGCTGCTGCATGTACTGCAGCTTCAGGGCTGTTTCAGGATTATGGCCAGGGAGCTGCTATTCAGAACACACTTTCCCCTCTCAAGAACTGCCCGTGTACCCAGGGGAAAAGTAAATCCCCCAATAGTGGAAGCAAAGGAGATGAGAGAAGAGGAAGGAACTGCAGACTTTATATTTAACCGTCACAAAAAGCTCCTGCCTCCTGGAACTAGACACCATCACTTATTCTTCTCTTCTTTCTCTCCAAACAAAAATTTACCAGCTTGACTCTACCGCCGTTCCCTGAAAAGGCTCTGACCTGACAGAGCTCTCCACCCTGTGATTCCAAAGACACTTGCCTCCATCTCACTTGCTCTTTTCTTTAGTGGACTTTTGTTCAGTGGACTTATCAACCCAGGATAACCTCAGAGAGGGGCTTCTCCTGCCAGCAGGTCATGCACAGAGTGGAATGAAGAAGGAAGAGAGGCAGTGGCAGAGGCACACACAGAGGCTGCCATCCCTCAGTTCCTGGAAAGTTGAGTGGATCACAGGCACCTCTGAAAAAAGGTCCCTTCTTTTGGTTCTTTTGGTTTTGACTTTAAGCACACAGGGCTTATTTTTTCCTATTGGGAATAATGCTAGAAAGGTTCAGGGTCAGGTGAAAATAGCTTTCTCTACACAAGGATGCTCAACAAAAAAACCCTAGTGGGTATCTTTGAGCTTTGAGTCAGCACAAATCATGTGTACACATCTAACTGAGTGCTGACAGCGAGCTTGGCTCTGTGGAAGGCAAACCCAGACAGCCTCTGCCTCAAGGGACTGGCATCCACTGAGACACTGCTGAGAACTGTGCACTGAGAGGTTGATAACATCTTCTCAACAACAAATTTCCAAACAATGAGAACACCTAAACAGGCAGCTTGCCCTGGGTGGGATAATTTATGGGTGTGTACAAGTACAACCCTGGGATTTGGTCGAGCCACTTCCACCCCAGAGACTTTCAGTCATGAGTGCACGTGTTTCTCTAGTTGCTTGTGACACCAGTTACCACCTACCTGCAATGGTGAATAAAGAATCTCCAACAGCCCAACCAGCTCCTCTATTCCAAAGACATCTTTTTGCAACGCTTCCATCTTTTAATTTTAATTTTCTCTATAGTTTTATGGTATAATAATACCACTCAGCACATACAACACAGCACATTTAATCACGGTGAGGCGTGGACAGTTTAGAAAGAAAGTTAAACATTACTTTCTACTTTAGGGCTAAGGAAATTAAGGCACAGGAAAGTGACCTGCCCATGATGAACTACAGACATCAGGAATCCACACGTCTTCCAGCTTCAGCAGTGTCCTGTTTATAGGATCATCTCTATGCTGGAGGGATTTCTGAAGGTCTACAACCACAATTTAAAGGGTTTTTTTTCTTACTGCACCATTTAAGCCAAGAAAGAACAAAGATCCATTCATGCTACTTAACCAGTGCCACAGTTCAGGCACAATGTGGTGATGGTCAAGCATTGGAATAAGTTCCCCAGGGCAGCAGTAGAATCACCATCCCTGGAAGTGTTCAAAAACTGTGTAGGTGTGGCATTGAGGGGCATGGATTAGTGGTGGAGGTGGCAGTGCTGGATTAATGGCTGGACCTGATGATCTTAGAGGTCTTCAACATTACTGATTGTATGATATGACCAAGGTAAAATTGATACCCAGTGGTGGGACAGTCCAAGGCCCTGGGAACTTTAGCAACGTGATTTAAAACATTGATCCTTTGAAGGAGGACGCATTAATACAATACAACTGAGTTTAGAAAACATCCCCCTGAAAACCATCCCTGTCACAAACTTTGCTATGAGTACTCTGTTACATCACTGTGCACACGGGCTTTGTTTGACTTCATTGCTAATTCAACAGCCAACAGATGGATCCTGTTACTGCGCTCTGCCGGGTGCAAAACACCAGAGCACCGGGTTCCAGACTCTCATGCAGACGAGAAGTTTCTGACAAGTGTGAGGAGCTTTGAAACACCATCAGTTCCATATGTCATGCAAAGCTGTCACCACTGACAATGTTGAACACAGGAGCATTTAAATTTTTTTAAAAAAGCTTGAGAATGCACCAAATCCATTGGAGTAAGCTATATGAAGGTTTGGGTTGGATGTGGTCTGAAACATTCTCCCAGAACAGGCCACAGGACAAAATGGTGAATTTTATAAATGCCTTGTTATGTCCTTGTAGTTGTGTCCTCAGCAAGCTGAAGTCCAATAAGGCCAAGTGAAAAGTCCTGCACTTCAGTCACAACCCAAGACAGTGCCACAGGCTGAGGACAGAGTGGCTGGAAAGCTGCCCAGTGGGAAAGATCTGGGTGTGCTGGTCAAAAGGGGCTGAACATGAGCCCAGGTGTGCCCAGGTGGCCAAGAGGCCAATGGCATCCTGTCAGGAATGTGGCCAGCAGGACCAAGGACATTGTCTCCCTGTTCTGGGCATGGGTGAGGCCACACCTTGAGTGCTGCATCCAGTTCTGAGCCCCTCCCTGCAAGAACAACATTGAGGGGCTGGAGCATGGCCAGGGAAGGGCAGCAGAGCTGGGGAAGGGTCTGAAGAACAAGGATGATAAGAAGAAGCTGAGGGAGCTGGAAAAGGGGCTCAGCCTGGAGAAAAGGAAGCTCAGGGGGCACCTTGTGGCTCTGCACAACTCCGTGACAGGAGGGGGCACCCAGAGGGGGTCAGACTCTGCTCCCAGGGAACAGGGACAGGACATGAAGAAACAGCCCCAAGCCGTGCCAGGGAAGACTCAGGCTGGACTTCAGGAGGAATTTCTTCACTGAAAGGGTGGTGAGGCATGGAAGGGGCTTCTCAGGGAGGTGGAGGAGTCCCCATCCCTGTAGATGTTCAAGGATCAACTGGACGTGGCACTCGGTGCTCTGGGCTGGGTGACAAGGTGGGAATGGGCCAAAAGTTGGAAAGAGAGGAGAAGAAGTGTTTTAAAGGTGTGGCCCTAACTACTCACACAGTCTGTGTTTTCCAGTGTGTGTTTCTGTTTCACAGGACCCTCTAGGTCGTGTTTCCCTCACTGCAGATGCCACTCATCAGTATTCAGGTTTCAATCTTGTCTTCTCCATAGGGAGCACATTGCACCATGAGGTGCCAGTTTAGCACAAACTGATACAAAATGTAAACAACATGTTTAAGATGAGTATGTGCACACACAGCTGACACACATATTTACACAGAGAAGGAGGCTGTTGTACAATACCACTCAGTTCCATTTGCTGAGACAGGGTCAGAACCTGCTTACAAAAACACCACTTATGAAGCCAGACAAGGCCTGAACACAGTTTGCCTGGCAAGTTCACAGTTCACTCAATAATACACAAGATACAGTGCTTGGAAGAGTTCAGTACTGATAATTCCTCCCCTTTTCCTCACTGCAGAAACCAGAGTCTTCCAAGGGTTAGTCCCTATATTCCCAGCAAAGGATATCCTGAAACTTGCTTTGTTCACCTTAACTAACAAGAATAATTGCTTCAGTGGGAATTGCTGGGAAATCCACTCCTTGGAAACAGAAAATAAGATACGAATATCCAGGAACCCAGCACTCAAAATTTTAACGGCTTTTTTTTTATTAATTTCCTATATTATGTCCATTGAAGCTGCAGACAGCTTAAAGATTCAGCCATTCATATCTTCCTTACTGCTGAAGTCATAAGGAGACAGTTACAGTTATCAGTTCACAACCCTTTTATACATGGAGGTTCAATTCCATCCTGCTGTACTTCAACATTTTTTCCTAAGTGTACAGTGGAAAAGGCAGAATTCTACTGTACTGTTTTATCTCTCTGGATATCCAGCAAATTTACTTGGAGCAGGAGCTAACTTGCTACAAGACTAAATTTTGAATAGCTGTACACAGACAACATCATTTAAATAGAAAAGAGGAAAACCCCTACTTCTGCTTTTCATTGTGGGAATTAGAGTGATCACATTAGCACTGGTTTAAAGGGATTTGGGCAACTGAACATCAATAAAACCATTGCTGTGTTCCTAGAGATGTGCTCTGTAAGACAATGCAGCAACCCCAAGGAAGAGTTCCAGTGTCCAGCTCTCAGTCCATCACTTTCCTTGTGCCTGACCCTGCAGTGAACTGGCTGTGGGAAAGCTGCAGCCATCCAGCCCCAAGGAGCAGCTTTTCCAATGAAATAACAGTGTATTTGTAGCAGAACGTCTTCTGTAGCTCTGAGAACACTTGAGGAGGAGCAGACACCACCTCTCCTCATCAATTAAAAATATAATATTCACATTGGGGTCGGTTCCACAAGCTGGTTCATTCCATGAAGAGGGAAGAGGAGGCACAGCTGGGTTTCCATGGCAGTGCCATACAAAGCCATGCAGATTATTGCCTAAGACAGCATTGGATTGCTGGCATTTATCAGCAGAGCCCAGAAAATGCACTCTTCTGGCAGTGTTTAAACTCTGCTTTTGCATTTCTTACTGCTCAGGAGAGATGGATTAAATAAGCCAAGGCCAATTCTGTTTTACAGGCACTTCAACTTTGAGTTGTTTTCCTGCAAAATGCTTTCAGGTGTGGTTTCATTTACAGTCCTGACCAAAGCTGATGGAAGAACTCCCTGATTCACTGGGCATTACAGCTGAGAATTTTGTTTAGATAGAACTGCTTATGATTTCTAATGGCAGCAGAGATCAGAACCTCTTTGCCAATAAAAACACTTCCACACTAGTAAGTTTCTGCATCCCTGTAATATTAAAGGTTATTACTGGGAAAGGCATAGCGGGCATCAAGAAGAATTGCTAAAAGGACAAAACAAGTCCTTTTACAGTAAAACATGGAACATCTGGAAAAGGAACAACCAGTGTGGGATGTGGAGATCTAACACCATGAGGAGTAAGCATAAGAGGAAAACTGAATCACCTCCTCTCTCAGAAGACTGATGAGTGAAGTGGCATCAAATAAGACTGGCAGCTGAAAAATGCAAATCAAAGGAGACCTTTCATTCACAAAACTTAACTAAACACTGGAATTTTATCACAGGATGCCCCAGGAGCTTATGTTTTCACAAAACAGGATTGGACAAAACTCTGCAGGAATACTGACTGAAAGGCTGCTAAAGGTAGCTGCTCTTGTTCTGGACATCTTCAGCTAGCCAGCTGATTTGGTGTTCCCAGGAACTACCACCATAATCTTGTCCTGTTCATCTTTTTCTTCCCTATACATGTGATCACAACTAAAGACTGGCTAATACACCAAAAGGATTATTGGTTTGGAAACTACAACTATTCCCACAGTATTCTGGGGGAAGGAAAAAAAAAAGTTAGGAATACAAAACTGCAAAACTGCAGCTGCACCATTTCCACCAGCTTGATCAGGTAATAACTTATTAAAATATCCCCAAACTGCACCTAAATTATTTCTAAAAGCCGGAATGTGGCTCCCAGTTACCCTTCTAAACCCACTACTTACTGTGACCCCCCACATACACAAGGTGCAGCTACAAAGTTCCCAGTCAGAGCTTTGTCCCCTTGCAGTTTCTCCTCCATTTGCCCTAAGCAGCTCTGAGAGTTTGAGAACTTTGTGGTGACACAGTGCAGCAGGACGTGCCAGCCCTGCCCGGCTGCGGTGCTCACACTGTGCATGACAGGGTCGGTTTGCTGTTGTGCAATCAGTTGCAGGGAAAGTTCATTAACTTAGTTAGCCAATTAGGATGGATTTGTATCCATTCTGGTCAATCCTGAATTAGACATGAGATCCCAGAGGTGCAGAGACTGATCAATAGCTGTGCAGCACTGCACCATTGTGAGTGACACAGCTGTGGCATGACTAAAATACACCGAAACCAGTCTTGGCTGCTGTTACAGACACAGGCAGCAACCACTCCTAGCACCCATGAAAGTGCATCTGAACAAATTGCAGTTTTGCTTTTCCCTTTCTGTGCAGTTTTCCAGGATGTTCTGCTCCCTTGCCATCCCTCTGAGAGCCGCAGTCACAAATAACCCTCCAGCTGGGAAGAGCTGCTCCTATTTTCCAGGAGGATGAAACACCTATACCCAGGGTTCACAGCCAGAGAAAGGTGTCTTTAAAAAGCATTTAAATAACCACAAACCCCAAAGGAGTTTTATTTTGTTCTGTTCCTTTCCTCTACTCAAATAGCTCTTTCTTTTGCCATTGCAGTGATGACTCCAGGCACACACACAGAGCCACATCCGCCTTGGGAAGCAAAGGTGAGATCTCCTCAAGGAACTGGTCAGACTTTCCCTTGTGCCAGTACAGAACTTGTGACCATCTGGAGAGCAGAACCTGGGGCCTGCTGAGGGCTGAACACTAATCTTGTCTCTTTTCTGGCAAGTTCCCTGATCCAAGAGAGGCAGCATGAGCTAGTGGCTACAACCACACCAGGTCCCTTGGGGCAGGGACAAGGATGTGCACTTTTGTCCTCAAAGCCTTTTCAAGCACAGCAGACACTTACACACACCAAGAAATGACAGCCCAAAGCTGGTAATGCAGGATAATCTAAATCCCTTGATCCTTGAAATCTGCATTGAGTACCATGAATTAGATTTAACTAGCAATAAAATACTTTAAATCTGTTACTCTCACAATAGAATGATGCTTCATTTGTATCTGGTATAAAAAGAAATAATGATCCTGGTTCCTAATTTGAGATAGAGAGGGAAGACTGTTTTCATCCAAAAATGAGCTTCTTTACAACAGCACTACTAATCCTGCATCCTTCCTCAACTAACATTTTCATTTCAAATAATTAACTAGTTTGTAATAGGAATTGTTCTGTCTCAATCTCAAAACCTACTTTCTGCAGCAACAGAGAACAGGATAGAGAGGAGACACTTGTACTGGATATCACTAATAAATTCCTTGCTACATGTAATTTACCAACAACAGCAGTTTCCTAAGAAAAAAGAAAAGAAAAACAAGGCAATAGGAAGTGCTTCCCCTTTTCTTCAGAGTGGAATCGAGAACTCCTCACGTATTTGTAACAACTTACTGAGGGAGATCATCTGATATGTTCTCATCCCATGGCTTTCAGACTAAAGGTTTGTTTGGATTTGTTTTTAAAATGAAAATCCTAAATAAATGACTATTCTGCAGTGGGAACGCCTTGCTGACCCCTACACACAGCTCTCAGTATCTGCCGGTTGCATTTACAAAGCGTTAGAAACTCTGCAGTAACCAAACATTGGCTCCCCAAACTCACCACACGCAGCCGGGGCACGGGACCTGGCCCATCACGGAGTGAGGGATCTGGGGAAGGCTGGAGCAGGTTTTGCCAGCAGTCTTGGCCAGAAAGAGGCCCACAGACATTGTCTTCCACCAGGGCCACAAGTCCAGGGGGATGTTGGAGCTACCAGTCCTGATGGCTACACTGCTGGGAGCCAAGCAAATGCTGAGAGTACTGAGGAATGGGGAGGGGGACACAGCTCTTTGCTGTCATTCTCCTCAGGCTGGCAGTGGGACTGATTGATTTCTTTTTAATTATTTTTACAGTTCTTTAGGGGGCTGTTGTACCATCTATAGTGGGCTTAGCAAAACACATGCTCCCTCTTTGGAAAGGAAAATGGCCATAGTGGCATTTTAATGATGGAATTGGCTGTCAGCTGCCACAGCACTGACAGCCTCAGGACAGCAGCTAATCTGGTAGGACACGGGGATGAAATGAGACTTTGCTCTCAGTTTTCATGTCTATCATTGGCACCCACCAAAGTTGTCCTGGAGTTAAAACTGAAGACATTCCCGCAGATTACGTGCTCCCAAAACTGCGCAGGAAAGCACATAAGCACAGGCAAAGGGGCAGGAAATGCTCTGGGGTGAATGAAAGACATCCAGGGCATCCCAGATCTTGTTTCAGTGTTATCACCAAGGCACAGGAATGAAGCACTGATGTCTGGACAAGGAAGGACAAGGAATCACATTCATAGTGTGTGTTTGTGCATGTGCAGATAAAAGTGTGTCAGAGTTTGGTGGCAAACTCCTTCCACACCATTTTTCACACAACTGTTCCCTTTCCAACTCAAGCCATACGTCTGCAAGAATGCTTTTAGCAGATCAGTAAAATGCCATCTTTTTAAAATCAATAAAACTCAGTAGCTAAGGAAATTATCAAGGGAAAAAATACAGATTCATCTCTACATTACAGCTGACTCCCTTCACAGGGGTCAGTTCACATCTTTCTGAATTTCTAAACACACTGACTTCACCCTGGTCTCACACTGCCTGCCTCTAGATATCTGGAGGAAGGCAAACATTTATCACATTAAACTGAATTCTAAGGGATGAAAATATATTATTTTTCATCATGAAAACTTCAAGAGGACATCTAAAAGATCTGATTTTTATTCATTTACTCTAAGATGCAGGCAGTGCCAGCAAGGGGTACTGCTCTTAAAATCCTGCCATCTGCAGCCTTATGCTAATTCACTTTTTTAAGGAATAGAAATCACTGTGGAATGGGAATATGCTAAAATCCACAGAAGATATGGATGTAAAAGCCATTGTGGGTAATTGCTTTGGTTTGATGCTAATCCAACAACCCAGAATTGTCTTATTTTCCTCAAAGATTTCCCTCCTCCCAGGGTTGTTAGTGCTATTGATAGCTTCACCTTTATTTGCAGAGGAAACACACACATTTCATAACACTGCCCAGCCAATCCTTACTTCTAAAGAGCTGTTTGCTGCTCACAGAGGGAATTTCAGTATTTTTTCCTGCTCAATTACCTACTTTTTTCTGAGTTGCCTGTAAAATACAATTTGTCTTGTGCAGTGACAGATCTCTATATAAGCTACCACCCATCAGAGACTGGCCCAAAACCACACTAACTTTAAAGAGAAAATTTCTGTAGTGCTAACTGGGTTTCAATTCAAAGCATCAACACAGAAAGAGAAAAAAAAATCATCTCTCTGTGGAATCTCACAGTTTCTCCCTAACAGCCGTGTCCTTCTTTCTGCCTAAGGCATTGCCAGGGAATAAATAAGTCCCCCAGTAAAATATCTTCCATGTAACCTCAGGAGACCACTTCCTAAGAGCACAAGAACAATGACAACAGATCAGAAAACCATGTAGTCCTGCATCCTGTCTGTGACAGGGACAGCAATCAGATCCTTCCGAGGAAAGTACACAGAATTCCTTCACAGACAGCTGAATTACTCAGAGGCTGGCTTCAGCCCTCCCAAGAATTAAAAATGTGTTATCCACATAAAGATCTGATCTTTTAAGCTCAGGTCCTGACAATATTCCTCGTGACATTCATTTCCACAAGCTTTCCACCCTTCCCTGATAAGTTTTTGGAATGCTTTCCAGCAAACTGACCCCTACTGATTGTTTCTGCATTGTGAGGAAAAAAATCACAAAAACATACACCCCACATCCTTTTCAGGACACTCAGTACGTTATGTGATTTTACATTACCCTCCTCTTATTTTTGAAGACAAGCAAATTAAAAATAATAATTTTTGAAACCTCCTGTGAGAAGGAAGTGGGGTGTACGTGAGACGATGCGAGTGCAGCAGGGGCTGGGGCGAGCTGGTCTGGACCAGACATGCTGGCCCAAAGTGTGGTTTGTGTGTAAATGCACTCGCTGTCTGGTTTCATTATGAATCACAAATCCTCTACAAGGCAAGAAAGGAACCATTTGCTGTCACTTACCCTGAACCCTGAACTGATTCTCATTTATTACCTATCATTAAACTCACACAGCCACAGAAACCGTGTGCTCGGACACAATCACCACCAGCTGCAAGAGACAGGGAATAAAATGCTGAACCACTTCCTAGTCTGATTAACAGCACTGTGAGGGTCAGGGAGCAGTCTGAGGCACCAGACAGCACTATCTACCTTTGGCAGAAAACGAGGCTCCAACCCCTCAGCAGTTGTCAAGCTGCTTTCTCCTGTGTTAAAGCACACCAGGTAACTCAACCTATTCTCCTCTGAGGGTCTGGCACCTAAACTACAACACAGATATAGATTAAAAAACTATCTATCAATTTATCTATCTAGATATAGATATATAAACAAAGACCTATATTTATTTTAAAATACAACAGGCTTCCCAGACGACCACAAAACCCCACGTAACAAGAGCCACAAGCAAGCCAGAGGCATTTTGAAGACGACCTTAGGACATCCAGAATAGCCTCATCTCCCACAGTTATGTATGTCCAGGAAGCTTTAGAGAGAGTCTCACCATCATTCAAGCCCCAGTGGTCTGAGAACAGCTCAGGGACAATAAATACTTTCTCCTTCCTATCCAATGCCACATGATGCTCATCAGCACTTAAAGAACTCTCTGCCAGGGTACAGAATCCTTTTTTCCAGATGCCAGTAACATTTCAAAAGGCTTTTGCATCACAAAGTAAATGCAAAGAAACACCATTATTGACTGCAATTTGCAGTTTGTATATTGAGGACTAGGACAAGAGCTGAACAACCAGCAGGCCACAAATAAACACCTACAGTGAAAAGCAGCCTTCATCCCACAGTGAAGAGACACCACAGGATGTAGGGAAGCCTCTCACACCATTGTAAGTGCTATTCAACAGAATTTTTTTGCCAATTCAACGTTGCTTGCAGTATTTGGAAAAGCTCCTGCTTCTTGCTGTTATAAATGGCAATTTAGTCAAAGAGCAAGTGTTTCACAATGGCTGGGGGGGGGCTTCAAAAAAGGGACGAATTAGTTTATGGAAATTGTTGGAATACTGGCATATCCCAGTGTTTAACTTGCCATGGTTTGGAAAAGGATCACAGCGACAATGCAACTCTGTGTGTCTTACAGAATCTGTTTCACAAAATGTTATTTCTAAGATTATCACCCATGTATCATTCCTGACTTGGAAAAATACTCTAATACCAAGCTGAGCTGCAGTTCCAGGAGTGAGCTTTGCAACTGAACTTGCTCCTACGGACAAAAGAACATGACATCTGTAGAAGACTCCAGAGTTAATCACAGTTTCAATAGCCACAATAGGAGTGTGACTGGACCCTGTTTTAAATAATCCCTCAGTTTAAATTTCTTTGGACCAGCATCTTTCTGGGAGAACAAGTACCACTGGAAAAAAACCCATCCTGAAACAAATACTGCAATGCACAAGGTTTGCAAATGCAATTCCTTCATGCATCATCAATTACATTAATGGAAAAAAGGAAAGGCAATATTTGGTAAATCCAGGGATTGTCAAGGTATTAAAGCCCATTTCAATTAGGTCTAAAAATGTAGAAGGGGAGCCTGATGAGTGACCAGTGGCCCATCTGGTGCTGGTTTGTGTTCAATGCCTTTTCCACTCTCCTCCCAGGAGACCAGGAAAGCTCTGGTGCCAGCTGAGCTCTGCTATCACAGTCCTTTTCAGCTGGAACTGAACCTTGGGGAAAAACCTGGCATGGTGCTGCCAGAGGTTTATTTATCTGGTGACTAGACAAGAAACCAGTTTCTGGACTATGAATCCAGAAAGAATATGTTCAGTAAGTACAAACAAGGAAAATTAACACATCTTTTATATACAATGCAAGTATTTTCTCTGCTCAGTGTGTCATATACTGCCCACATCTCTGGAAGGTGTAACATTAACAGCTGGTAGGAATATCTTACTGGGGAGCTCTTAGTGAAAATTCGATATCCATTGTATAATATCCTATACTACACCTCTTTTATTCTGCCATAAAACATCCTCTACGAGAACAAGGACAACTTTGGACAATTTGCTTTCCAGGAAAATGTTTGCTCTCTTCACATTTTCTTCTTCCCAGAGATATTTTCTTTTAATATTTTCTCTTTGTTTTGCCACCCTCCCCCTCAGTATGACATATTTGCTGTCACACTCTCTGATAATTTTCCCCATTATCACATCCATGGGTTTCAAAGCAGTTGGCAGGCAGCAGAACTGCTACATCAGCCAAAAGCTGCAAGTAACTGAAGGCTCTGGGTGGGTAAAGCAGGAATGAATCCACCTACACTTCAATAAGAATGTAAGAATTTTCTAAGGAAGGCAACCCAATAACCCTTAGAGACAGACCCTCTTTCCTGTAGAGCTGAGGCAGTCTCAGCTCCCTGAGCTACAACAACAGGGATACCTCAGTGGTGCTCCCTGAAGTCTGCCCAGTGACACCGTGGGCAGCAATGTGATGGTGGCAGATGCCAGTTGAAAAATAAAGCAGGGGATGATGAGAACTAAACCAGCAAAATTGATGAGACATTTTCCAGCTCCTGTTCTGTAATTTTACTTTCAAGAAGACAGATAAAGGAGATGGATTTATCTAGTGAAATATTGCATGGTTCTCACCATAATAACTGTTTACATCAGTCCTTCTGAAGTAATATCTATTTTTAGTATCAGGCTTTTAAAAGATTTTAGTTCAATCACTAATTTTGAGCTTTTCATTTACCCTGGGAGCAATTTTTCTGGTGGAATTAGTGCCACTTCACTTGGATTTGCGGGCACAGTTAGTAAGTTAAGCATTTATATATCCTAAACTACACCTGTAAAATGGAAGGCCGCTTTTCAAAAAGGCCTATATGCTTAAACTGAATGGAACTCAGTAAAACTTTTTCTCTTTTTCTCTTTTTCTCTT